>QODF01000012.1:145300-168736 GCA_024372805.1 Oostethus manadensis
ATACATACATACATACTGTACTTTACATACATATACACATTCATACCTACTGTACTGTACATACATACATACATACTGTACTTTACATACATATACACATTCATACCTACTGTATTGTACATACATACATACATACTGTACTGTACATACATATACACATTCATACATACTGTACTGTACATACACGCTCTATATACATACTGTATGTACTGTACATACATACATACATATTGTGTATATATACATACTGTACTTTACATACATACTGTATATACATACATACAGTAGATACCGTACATACCTATATTCATACATGCTGTACTGCACATACAGTACATACAGTACATATGTACTGTACTGGACATGGAGACATACATTTGATTAGTTTATGTATTTCAAGCTTGATTTTATTAATAAATGGAATTAATTTATCTCGTTCAAATTTAACATTTCATTAATTTATAACCTAAATAATATATATTATTATTTTCCATAATATAGCCAAATATTTATCATGAATAATAATTGTTAAGACTTTTAATAATTATTATTATTTATGTAAACAATGTAAATAATACATGTAATATATTATTACAAAACAATATGTTATATTCTTATATATACGTTTTAGATATTAATACTTACAATGTTAGAATTTTAATAATAATATGTTTTAATATTTTAATATTAATGTTTGTATCTGTGTGTTAATATTCATGTTTTTTTAAATGTAACATTTCATTAATATACAACACCTAATGGATATATAAAAAAACAAAGAATTGTAATAGCAATTATATCAATATGAATTAATATAACCATTTACATCTGAACAAATGTAGAATAATACAAGGAATATTGACAAAATAATATATTGTATATATCATTGTAATGTTTTCATGCCTCAATCCCACCGACCGGGCCGTCGCATCACCGTGGCCGAGGTGTCTGGAAGTCGGGAGTGGTACCTCTGGACTGGCCGACAGGGGGGGCGGTCCCCCTTTTTAGGACTACGGGGGTTTCACACTCCCAAGTCTGTTGCGGGGTGCTGGAGGGAAGGGTGTGCTTCGGACCAGCGCTGCCGCCTTGCAAGGGTACAGGAGGGAGTGTACATGGGCCATGTGGACTCGGAAAAGGCCTCGGAGCGCGGCCCTCCCATGAAGTTATCGGGATAGAGAAATAGAAATATTTCCCTGCGCGGGTCGGACGAGAAAAGAGGCGTATACATTTTTTATCATTCCCCCTTCGGCCACACGGCAGACTGGCGTTTTCCTAAAACTCTTCCGACAGCAATCCAATGCTCGCTTCGCTCAACGCGTCCGCACTCGGGACCAAACCCGACAAAAGGCTGTGACACGGAATCTTACGGGAATAAAGTCCAAATATATAATTTTATGGGAACTAAATACTAAGAAGAAAACTAGCATAACTTGACATACTCAATATGTGCTTTATTAATAACTGTTACAAACCAAATCAAGTTGTAGTTTTTTGGGGGAAAATTTAATAATATGACTGCAATAACACCCAAAGAGGGCAATAAAGTCATAACAACGTGAAGAACATTTACATTAAGAAGTTGGAATTGCTGCAAAAATGGAAAACCAACCGTACTGTAATTTGGTGGCAATGAGATGAAAATCTTCAGAGCAAATCAAAACCAATGAATGTGTTTTTATAGCAAAGCTGAGATGAGGGGAATATGTTGGATACATATTTCCATCCTGTCCATAGTGTACGTGGAAAATGTACTTTTCTCTTGATTGGGGCTTGGGAAAAAAAATGCTGTCGGTCCTTTAGCGACTCCTGTTGGCCGTCGCCGGTATTGCTGGAAAACCCGGCAAGCGAGCAGTTAGCTCACCTTTGACCCACCTCGCGTTGCATAGAGCTGATTGGAGGTGTGAAATACACTTGAATATGAAATATGGAAATATGGCTGCGGCGGTTTGGTGTGCTTTGGGCCAAGAGAAAGTGCCCAAACGACTTTGGCTTTCCCCGGACGGATCGCGACCTGACTGGTTAAGGTCGCCCGGTTGTGCCCGCCCCCTCGGACCAATCGGCTTGCCTGATGGAGGGCGGCAGCCAATCGGCTTCCGAGGAGGCCGCCTCGCCCGGATGAGAGGCCGGTCAAAGCGAGCCGGCTGCCAGGCGGAATTGGCATTCCACGGAGACGCACGCAGGCGCGCGCGCGCCGCGGTGTTTCCCACACTTTTGGGTGTTTTTGAAGAATTTTTTCTTCGGGACGGACGGACCTGTGACGACTTTTATTCCTTTGCACAAACAAAAGCAAGACTTGGGAGGCTATCCTTGCCTTTTTTTGGAAGAAGACTTTGTGGTTCCACCGGAAGTTTGTTGTCGACGAGGCGCACAAAATGGTCTTTCTGTGGGACGCCAAATACGGTACATCGTCACGCGTGTCGGCGACTGCTATGTTGTGGTGACGTCATGACCAGCGACGGCTGGCTCGCGTCAGTTCTACTTTCTTTGAATGACCGCTTACATGACGTCACGCAAAAATCATAATCATAATAACGCATGTATTTGCTGCGATGTGCACATCTGAAGCTAAAGAGAACTACAAATATAAAACCTCGTTCGAATCCGATATAATAATTAACATGTAATTATTAAAATACAATCAACATAGAATAGATATTTTTTTAATATCTTTTTCATAAAATGTTTCAAAAACTCTGGACCTCCATCCATTTTCAAAATGGATGAATGAATATTTATAATATTTATTTTGTGCATCCAAGTTTCATGCTTACACTTTATATACAGCATATAAAAATACATAAATCTTTTTTTATAAATGCTTCATTCATTTTTCCAGAGAAAAATCTTTTAAAAGAGATGCAGCATCATTGCTGATATTTAGTAGTTATTAAAATATACAAACTCCTCAATTGTAGGAATTAAGTGTGTGTGTGTGTGTGTACAAATCACGTACAGTACGTACTGTAAATATTAGCAACACAATGTCATGAATAAAAAACATGAATGAATTCATTTTTTTACAAATACTATTCAGTTTTTTTGCACACAAATAAATACGTAGGAATCTATGATAAATATTATGGTCATGGTCTATTCTTAGCTGACAGTGTACTTACAGTACGTACAGTATGTGTGAAATGTTCGCCAGGAAACGTGGTCATAAAAGATGAAACCTTTATGATTGTAATAA
The DNA here is from genome assembly GCA_024372805.1 of Oostethus manadensis. Classification (NCBI taxonomy): domain Eukaryota; kingdom Metazoa; phylum Chordata; class Actinopteri; order Syngnathiformes; family Syngnathidae; genus Oostethus; species Oostethus manadensis. The sequence goes on from QODF01000012.1 coordinate 148,491, forward strand.
TCATCTCCTCCAGACCCCTCCCTGGGCCGGCGCTACACCCCACCCTCCACCACGCTGGCGTCCGGGGGCGGCAAGATGGCCGAGGCCCTGGGGGCCCAGGAGGCGGAGGGCGGGGGCGCGTCCCTGGCGATAGGCAAGCTGCGTGTGGCCAACCACGACATGGTAGGTCGCAGAAGGCGCCCGGGCCCGCCGAGGCTCTCCTGAAACCCGTTCTCGTCTCTTTGTGTTCCGGCGCGGGACAGGTGATGCCCGAGCACCCGCCGGGGGCGGACTTGGTGAAGACGGACAGTCCCAACTTCCTGTGCTCGGTGCTGCCCACGCACTGGAGGTGCAACAAAACGCTGCCCGTCGCTTTCAAGGTCAGGAGGCTGCTTGTCTATTTCATATTTTTGATTCTTGTGAGACCCTTTACTAAAACATGATACTATTATTATGATACATATTTACTACCTGATGTCAATAATGACTACTATTGATCTATTATTGTACGCCTAGTAAGACCATATATTACTAATGCTATATTTACTGTACTTATTATTTATTGTTATTAAGAATTGTATTTTGACTGCTGACTATGATATATTTATGATTTATTATCTACTCTTATTACTGCCAGTACAGTAATTTCTGGATGTATTACTACTTAGTCTTATACAGTATTCTGGTATAGTATTTATGACACGTTCATAAACGTCAGCACTCTGTGCTGTGTGTGTGTGTGTGTGTGTGTGTGTGTGTGTCTTGCGCAATTCTACGCTCAGGACTTGCCAGAAATAGAAGAATCACAAAACATAAATGTACAATAATTAGAAATACATTCTTTCTTGGTTGGAGAAGAACCTTCAATTGAATACATTCAATGTTTTTTAGTAACAAATCATACATATTTTTATACACCCAAAATGGTATTTCATAAACCGTGTATTAAGAGTAAATAATGACTAATAATACATATTTTTGTACACCCAAAATGGTATTTCATAAACCTTGTATTAAGAGTAAATAATGACTAATAATACATATTTGAAAAGCAACAATATGGACGTGAATATGAATGCAAGTGTGTCATGTGACCTTGTACGCTGCTCCTGGTGATAGTGTAAATATTGTGGTTGATTTATTATTATTATTATTATTTTCACTTTTTTTTAAAGTGGGGGTTGATTGTGAGAAAAAAAGCGAATACCAAACAAAATATGTATTTTGGTTGTAATATTTGTTTGCTGTATAAGATTTCGGAACACACAAATATCATATAACAATTCAACTACGAGTAAAATGCGTTGAGGTGAAATACAAAGTGACTGCATTCATATATGATTATTATTATTACTGACGCATGAAATGTAAGGTGCATTTTTATTGTTATGATGATTATTTTGAAAATGATCAGCATAACAATAAAAACATTTCATACGTCAGTAATAACAATAATCATATATGAATGCAGTCAAATCCATACCAATTATTCAATACATGTGGAAGGACGAGGTCAGCAATAAATGCGAACTTTGATCACAAATTATGAAAGAAATGCTGCAAATGTGCATTCAAGGTGAAGGTACCAAAACCTGCCCGCTAAGCGTACCAGTTGTGCAACATTCGCACGTCTCGCCCCGACAAGTCCAAACTAAATAAGAAATGCTCATGACGCTTCAGGTGGTGTCTCTTGGCGAGGTCCCTGAAGGCACCATGGTGACCGTGATGGCGGGAAACGACGAGAACTACTCGGCCGAGCTGCGCAACGCCACGGCGGCCGTGAAGAACCAGGTGGCCCGATTCAACGACCTGCGCTTCGTGGGGCGCAGCGGCCGGGGTGCGCGCGCACACACACACGCACACACACACACACACACACCTCTTCCTCCTCCTCGTTAAAATGAAACAAATATGTCCCCCTGGCAACTCTGCGTGCGCTATAAAGTAGTTAGTAAGTTTGACTTTGCGTCCCGGCAGGTAAGAGTTTCACCTTGACCATCACGGTGTTCACCAACCCCCCCCAGGTGGCCACCTACCAGCGAGCCATCAAAATCACCGTGGACGGTCCCAGGGAGCCCCGACGTGAGTGACGCCCGGAATTCCCTGTTGGCTATCTCTCCTATGAAAAGAAAGTGAAAATATCAATCAATATAATAATAATATTCTGGGGGGAAGTCCAAACATTACAATAACAAACTTGCAAAGAGGAGGTTGAAAAAGGTGGGATTTTTCCAGTCTAATTTCCCAGCGGGTCCAGGGTGTACCCCGGATCCCGCCCAGAGCCAGCTGGGATGGGCTCCAGCATCCCCACCACCCTGATGAGGATAGGCAGCATAGAAAATGGAGGGAATTTCCCGGCGGAAAAAGTCACATTCTAAGAAGGAAAAAGGCGGAATATTCCATTACGAAAAGAAACTAAAGTTCATGTCGTTGGGAATAACTGTAAGCTGTGTTTCTATCAAAATAAAGTCAAAATTCATCCCTCCATTTTCTATGCCGCTTATCCTCATTAGGGTGGCGGGGATGCTGGAGCCTATCCCAGCTGGCTTGGGGCGAGAGGCGGGGTACACCCTGGACTGGTCGCCAGCCAATCACAGGCCATAAAGTCAAAATAACAAGAGAAAAAAGACAAATAAAATAATATGATTTTAGCCGCACAGCGTTGAAATCGTATACATTTTTATAAGTCATAGCATTATGAGGAACAAACGAACAAAACACAATAACGTTGGCCTTTTTGGAACATTGGCGCAGGGAAAAAGGGATAATAATATGGGAATAAAGTCAGCTTCTTGTGCAAAGAACATTGAAATAAAAAACAAACAATAGCAGAAGTGGAAAAGAACAAAAGCAAAATATCTAAAGCAAAAAGTGCTCATTCTAAGAGCAAAAACTGCTTCATTTTAGACTGGAAATGTCCCAACAAAAGATCTAATACTACGAGAAACAAACAAACAGAGTGAGATTGGGGCGGAAAAGAACAAGAATAAAATCAAAATATTAGAAAAATAAAAATAAATAGCAGAAAGAGCTTTTTTTAAAAAGGACAATAAAGTCAAAATATGAAGAAAAAAAGTTGAATTCTAATGAGAAAAAGAAATGAGGACAAATCATTTCATTTGAAATGAAATTTTAAATATCATTTTTAAATATTCATCAAAGGTATAAAGTTGCACGGGGAAAAAAAACAATATTTGGTCTAATAAAAAGGGCGGAGTAGACTTGAAATATTTGGAGGGAAACACGAATACAAACGAGGAGAAGCGGACTTGGGCCGTATTCCCAAACCCGCCTGTTATGAACACGCACGCACACACACGAGGAAGTGCGTGTGAAAGAAAGAGGAAGAGGAAGCTCAGCCACGCACGTGCGCTCCCCCAGGTCATCGGCAAAAGATGGACGACATCAAGCCGGGGTCGCTGGCCTTCTCCGAGAGGCTGACCGAGTTGGAGCAGCTGAGGCGGGGCTCCATGAGGGTCACGCCCCCGCACCACCACCACCCCCACCATCAGCACCACCACCACCATCAGGCCTCCGGCGGAAACCCGCGGCAGTCCGCCACCTTCTGCAGCCCCCCCGCCCACGCGCAGGCGTCTGCTGGTAAGGACGCGCCCGTTTGTGCCCTTTTCTGACGACAACGTCACGCATGCACCGAGAAAATATGACAATAATAATAAATAATGCGTGAGAAAAGCCAGTAAGCAGACAGAACGTGAGAACAAGTACGAGAAACGAGGCTTACTAGAAGATGCTCATCAACTCTTGAGAAAAAACTTGTAATAGCAGAAAAATGGGCAAGAATAAGGTCATCCATTTGCGAGAAACAGAATAAAATCATCATATTACCAGAATAAAGTTGGAAATATACGTGAAGAAAGACGTACAAGAAAAAAGTCATCACTTATGTCATTATTATTCTAAGAATTAAAGTCAGACAGACAGACTAAAAGTGATTCAGAAGACCCGAATGAAGAAGAGCAAGACGAGTGACCGCACCTCAACCGGACGTGGGATACCGAGGCCTCACCCTAAAGCCAGGCCTGGGGGAGGGGCTCGCAGGCGAGCACATGGTGGCCAGGTCTTCACCCGTGGGACCTGGCCGGGCCTTGCCCGAAGCAGGAACACGGGAACTCCCTCCCACAGACCCACCTCCTGCAGGGGCAAGCATAAGGGTCCGGTGCAATGGGATTTGGCCGGTGGTCGAGGGCAGGTGTCCGAGCGACTTGGTCTTCAGCAGCCAAATCTGGTTCTTGGGACATGGAATGTCACTTCTCTGGTGGGGAAGGGGCCCGAGCTTGTGGAAGAGGCGGAGACATTCTGACTAGATATAGTCGGACTCACCTCAACCCACAGTTTGGGCTCTGGAACCAATTTCCTTGAGAGGGGCTGGACCTTGTTCTTCTCTGGAGTTGCTGCAGGGGAGAGGCGGCGAGCTGGTGTGGGCTTATTATTAGGCTTATCAAGTATGGATGGCTTGCGGGACTCCCGAAGCAGCTGACAGGTTGACAAGGCTCCGGAGGTAGAGGAGTTTCGCCCTGAATTCCTCAAGGCTCTGGATGTTGGGGGACTGTCTTGGTTGACACGCCTCTACAACATTGCATGGAAGTCAGGAACAGTACCTCTGGACTGGCAGACCGGGGTGGTGGTCCCCATTTTTAAAAAGGGTGACCGGAGGGTGTGTTCCAACTATAGGGGGATCACACTCCTCAGCCTTCCTGGGAAAGTCTACTCCAGGGTGCTGGAGAGAAGGGTACGACCGTTAGTCGAACCTCGGTTAGAGGAGCTGCAATGTGGTTTTCGTCCCGGTCGCGGAACACTGGACCAGCTCTACACCCTTGCAAGGGTACTCGAGGGTATGTGGGAGTTTGCCCAACCAGTCTACATGTGCTTTGTAGACCTGGAAAAGGCATTCGACCGTGTCCCTCGTGGTGTCCTGTGGGGGGTGCTCCGGGAGTACGGGATTGATGGTCCGCTTCTACGTGCCATTCGGTCCTTGTACAATCGAAGCAGGAGCCTGGTTCGCATTGCCAGCAGTAAGTCGAGCTTGTTTCCGGTGAACGTTGGCCTCCGCCAAGGCTGCCCTTTGTCACCGATTCTGTTCATAATCTTCATGGACAGAATTTCTAGGCGCAGTCAAGGTGTTGAGGGAGTCCAGCTTGGTGACCTTAGGATCTCGTCTCTGCTATTTGCAGACGATGTGGTCCTTATGGCCTCATCAGGCTGTGACCTTCAGCGTTTACTGGAGCGGTTTGCAGCTGAGTGTGAAGCTTCTGGGATGAGACTCAGCACCTCCAAATCCGAGGCCATGGTTCTCAGTCGGAAACGGGTGGACTGTACCCTCCGGGTTGGGAGTGAGGTCTTGCCTCAGGTGGAGGAGTTCAAGTATCTCGGGTTCTTGTTCACGAGTGAGGGAAGGTTGGAGCGTGAGATCGACAGACGGATCGGTGCAGCATCTGCAGTAATGCGGTCGCTGTACCGGACCGTCGTGGTGAAGAGAGAGCTGAGCCGGAAGGCAAAGCTCTCTGTTTACCGATCGATCTACGTTCCCACCCTCACCTATGGTCATGAGTTATGGGTCATGACCGAAAGAATGAGATCGCGGATACAAGCGGCGGAAATGAGTTTCCTTCGTAGGGTGGCTGGACTCACCCTAAGAGATAGGGTGAGGAGCTCGGCCATCCGGGAGGAGCTCAGAGTAGAGCCGCTGCTCCTTCACATCGAGAGGAGCCGGTTGAGGTGGCTCGGGCATCTAGTCCGGATGCCTCCCGGGCGCCTCCCCGGTGAGGTGTTTCGGGCATGCCCAATCGGGAGAAGGCCCCCGGGAAGACCTAGGACACGCTGGAGGGACTATGTCTCACAGCTGGCCTGGGAACGCCTCGGTGTTCTCCCGGTGGAGCTGGAAGAGGTCGCCGGGGACCGGGAAGTCTGGACTTCCCTACTGAAGCTGCTGCCCCCGCGACCCGGACCCGGATAAGCGGAGGAAAATGGAATGGAATGAAAGTCAATAATTGATGAGAAAAAAGTTGTAAATGGGAGGGGATGAGGAAAAGAAGGTGTTCTGCTACGAGATGAAAGGTGGACGTTTATGAGAATGAAATGAGCTCATGAGAGCAGCAAGGAGAAGAAAGAAGAAGAAAGTCGCACATTCAAAGTAGAAAAAAGTTGTTTATTTACCAGATGATATACTAAGACGTTCTTTTATTTGTTCAATTAACAATTCATAGAAATGTATGTTGCATTTTTTGTCCTGAAGAAAAGATGATGAATGTTTTTTGAACGTTGTGTTACCATTTTTGAATTAGCCAATTAGTGAACCACGAATGTCATTTTTTAGCTTCATTGCATTTTCATTGAATTCATTGAGTGAATTTTTTGTATTTGATTTTGTGTTGTGAAAAAGTAATTTTCAAACATTTTGAGCATTTTTTAAATTGCATTTTAATTCAAATTATTCATGAATTTTTTGTCCAATCAACAATTGTTTATTTTTCATCATTGATCATTATATGTATGTTTTATTTCTTTAATTTGCAGTTTTATAAAAAATGATTCCCGATTTTTTTTTCTAACCCTCCAGCGATTGAAGAAATATGATGTTTTAATTGGTTTATTTTTCGTAATTATTGACCCTCATGTGTATTTTGTTTTCTTTACTTTGTAGTTTCATTCAAATTGTTGATTTTGTGGTGTTTTTTGTTGGCCGTCTGTCTTAGATGCTCGCCCGATGCAGTCGTCTCCTTCGTGGTCCTACGACCAATCGTATCCCTACCTGGGCCAGATAGCCACACCCAGCGTCCACTCAGCCAATCCCCTTTCCCCAACTCGCTCGTCGCTGGGTGACCTGTCCTCGCGCCTGACCGGTAACCCACGCACACACGCACACACCTTGAGGAGGAAATGTAAAACCTCATTCGTTTCAGGTTCCGACCTGACCTTCGGCGACCCGAGGATGACCTTGGAGCGCCCTTTCACCTCTCTTCCCTCTTTGCCGGACGCACGCTTCTCCGACCCTCGCGTCCACTACCCCCCCACGGCGGCCGCCTTCACCTACACGCCCCCCCACAACCCCGTTTCCAACAGCGCTCTCGGCATCACCATGGCGACCGCCATGGCGACCACGCCGGCCGGCCGGTACCACACCTACCTGCCTCCACCGTACCCTTCCAACGCGCCGCACCAGCCACAGAACCGGCCCTTTCAGTCCACCTCGCCGTACCACGTGTACTACTCCGCCGCCGCCGGCTCGTACCAGTTCTCCATGATGGCGGGGGGAGGCGGCGGAGGCGACTCGCGCTCCCCGCCGAGAATCCTGCCGCCGTGCACCAACGCCTCCACCGGCTCGCCTCTGCTGCACCCGTCTCTGCCCAATCCGAGCGACGGCGTGGAGGTGGAGTCCAGCCACAGCAGCTCCCCGGCAAACATGGCCGCCGCCGAGGCCGTCTGGAGACCGTACTGACGGTCCGGGACCTTTTCACGGAAGCACAGCGGTGGTGGTTTCATTTGTTTCAAACTCTGTACATTTTCTTCTGCATCCGTGTGAAGTGAAGGACAAACGAGGTACGAGTGGAAGCGTTTTGTGCGGGACCGGGGACGTGGTCCAAAAGTCCGAGAACCGGGCCCTCGTGAAAAACGAGGACCCGTGCAAGCCAGAACTTAAGAATAGCTTGGTAAAAAAAAAAGGTGCAACACAGGAGCGGAGCAACGAGGACGGCGGGAAGACGAGGCCTCGGTCCTGTTCCGGTCTCTCCAATCCTTCCGGGGGTAACTCCGCCGAAAACCGCAGCGTTCCGGTCCCGTCTCCAGGTGTTTCTTGGACGGCCTCGGTCCCACACTTTTTCACCTCCGCTAAAATGTGATTACTAGCTGTGGTCCTGGGAGATACCGCGGTTATCCGACACAGTCCGGCTTTCTCCATCCGGTGCCAGCGTCTCCCCAGCTAGAGAACCATCCTCTTCCCGGTCCGGATTGATAGTTGCTTTTTTTATTGACATTTTTTACGGGGTGGAGCTGCTAACCCGCCTCCTTGTTCGGGGTTTGGGACCAGCACCGAGGGTGGGGGGTCTCGTTGCTCCGATCGCAGCGAGAGGGAAGGAATCTGCAGAAGAAAACATAAAAATGTGAACCAATAGAGGGAAAGACTAGAACATAAAAGGCAGGGCAGAAAAGCAAAATCCGACACAATAGACCCTCAAAAACCACAGGACCCCACGGTACTGGGGTGTGTCTCGTTGTTCCGACCGGAATCTGCAGAGGAAGCACAAAAAAAGGATCAAGTAGAGAGAGACGCTACAAAACAAAAGGCAGGAGGGCAAGTATTTAAAAAATGACTAAAAATCATCGTTACGTGAAATCCTGGACTATTTTTATCTTATTCTTTGTCCATCCTCAGCCCAAAAAGCTCCGACGGTCTCTCCTTGTACCCCTTCCGCCTGCTTGCTGTCTTTTGTTGCTGTTGTCATAAAGTCATGGCGCTGCCGAAAACATGGCGGTGTTCACTTCCGGCCACACCCTTCCTTGTTACTCGTGTCACGTGAGGTTTCAATACAATCAAGTTTTTTCATTGGTTGGTGTGCGCACGGTGGATGAGTGGGTGGCACATTGGCCTCACAGTCAGGAGGTTGAGAGTTGGAATCTGCGTTGGGCATGTCTGTGTGGGGTTGGCATGTTCTCCCCGTGCGTGTGCGGCTTTTCTCCTCCCACATTCCAAAAACATGCATGTTAGCTTCATTGGCCGCTCTAAATTGTCCATTAGAGTGGGAGTGTTTGTTTGTCTGCTCTGTGATTGGCTGGAGACCAGTCCAGGGCGTACCCCGCCTCCCGCCCAAAGCCAGCTGGGATAGGCTCCAGCATCCCCGCCCCCTAATGAGGATAAGCGGCATAGAAAATGACTGGTTTGCTTAAACGTTGCAGTCAACGACAGTGAAAGAGCGACGTCTAGTAGTGCAACTTCCTCATTTAAGCACTTGGCTCGTACTTGCGTCCCACCAAAAACACACACACGGATACTTGGGAAGTACCATAGTGGCCCAGTACAGGAAGTACTGGAGTGTAGTGACTCAGACCTCTCAAAACTGGACAAAAAGCAGCAAAAACCAGGGACGTCGGGTACGCACACACATGGATACTTGTAATTACATACATGGACAGGAAGTACTGGAGTGTACCCAGACCCATGACCCAGAGCACGTGTGGACAACCCCGAGACTGCGAAAGCCACAGACAACAATAAAGTTCAGGGAAAGACACACATGAGTACTTATATTTGCATAAATGGACAGAGAGTACTGTAGTACAGTGATCCAGAACAGGAAGTACTAGTGTGTAGTGATACATAACATGTCCTCCTGCAGATAATTTTTGACAAAACTGCAGTAATGGGGGAAAAAAAGCTGTCATTTTACAAGAATCAAGTCACAAATATTGGAAAAGAAACAATTATAAGGAGGAAAAAAAGCTGCCATTTTACAGGAATAAATTGGTAATCGTGACAAAAAAGAATGTCATTTTCAAAGTTACCAAATATAATATGTAAAATGTAATATTACTAAAGAAAGTTGTCGTTTTGGGGGAAATTGGGTTGGGTAAGGATATAATATGAAGGGCCTAAAGTTATAACATTCCAAGGAAAGGAAATGCAAAGACATGGAAAACAACTGCAGTTGTAAGACATCAGGAAATTAAATTCTAACAGGAAGACAATTTTACAGGAACAAACTCGAAATAAGAGAAAAAATATTAGTAGCCTACAATTGAAATTTTAAAGAACATTTCAGACCAAAATAAAGTTGTCATTTTTGGAAAATATACATAAAAAACTTGGAGCAAGTCTCCTTTTTATACTTCGTGTATTTCTCCTCCGCCGCCGCGCCAGCCCAGCAGGGGGCGGTGTTGCACTCGCCGCATTAGTGTATTTGTCCTCCGCCACCGAGCCAGCCCAGCAGGGGGCGGTGTTGGACTCGCCGCATTAGTGTATTTGTCCTCCGCCACCGGGCCAGCCCAGCAGGGGGCGGTGTTGCACTCGCCGCATTAGAGTATTTCCCCTCCGCCGCCGGGCCAGCCCAGCAGGGGGCGGTGTTGCACTGCGCCGAGAAATACCACAGAAGAAGAAGAGGCGCGGGATTTGGAAAGCGGCGCCCGATCCGCGGATTGTCGTCGCACCGTTTGGCTGGTATTATACGAACATGTCGGACGAGCGCGGCTACTCTCCCAGCTTCAAGCGGCCTGCGGAGGTCATGCGGATGCGAAGGAAAAGAGCCCGCAGCGAAGCTTCGCCCAGCCCGGACGGCGGCGCCGCCGAACCGACGGGCCCGTCGCCGCCCTCGCGAGGCCGCCCCTTCGCACCCGGTCCGCTTTTTAGCAAGCCGAGCCGCTCCGCCGAACGCAGGAACCCGTTCGCGAACATCGAGAACAGATTCGGGCTCCTTGGCGACGACGGGGAAGAAGACAAGATGGAGGCGACACCGGAAGGACATTTACAGACCGAAGCGGAAGATGCGGACGTGGCCTCGTGCTCGTCTTTTCCCGGAGATTCCCGAAAGTCTCCGCCTGCTTCCGAAGGGGACTCGCCGTTGGAGGTGAAGGTACATGTCAATCAAACGAGTCGACATTTGGCGCCCTCCACCCGCTCTGCGATTATTTGACACTTTATTCATCTCCGAGGAAAATAAAACGACGAAACCAATTCATAATATTAATAATAATAATAATCATTCCATTTTCCTCCGCTTATGCGGGTCCGGGTCACAGGGACAGCAGTTTCAGTAACAACCTCTTCCAGCTCCACCGGGAGGACACCGAGGCGTTCCCAGGCCAGCTGTGAGACATAGTCCCTCCAGCGTGTTCTAGGTCTTCCCGGGGGCCTTCTCCCGACCGGGCATGCCCGGAACACCTCACCAAGGAGGCGCCCGGGAAGCATCCGGACTAGATGCCCGAGCCACCTCGACTGGCTCCTCTCGATGTGAAGGAGCAGCGGCTCTACTCTGAGCTCCTCCCGGATGGCCGAGCTCCTCACCCTATCTCTTAGGGTGAGTCCAGCCACCCTACGAAGGAAAATCAATTCCGCCGCTTGAATCCGCGATCTCATTCTTTCAGTCATGAACCATAACTCATGACCATAGGTGAGGGTGGGAACGTAGATCGATCGGTAAACAGAGAGCTTTGCCTTCCGGCTCAGCTCTCTCTTCACCACGACGGTCCGGTACAGCGACCGCATTACTGCAGACGCTGCACCGATCCGTCTGTCGATCTCACGCTCCATCCTTCCCTCACTCGTGAACAAGAACCCGAGATACTTGAACTCCTCCACCTGAGGCAAGACCTCACACCAACCAGGAGGGTACAGTCCACCCGTTTCCGACCGAGAACCATGGCCTCGGATTTGGAGGTTCTGAGTCTCATCCCAGAAGCTTCACACTCAGCTGCAAACCGCTCCAGTAAACGCTGAAGGTCACAGCCTGATGAGGCCATAAGGACCACATGGTCTGCAGAGACGAGATCCTAAGGTCACCAAGCTGGACTCGCTCAACACCTTGACTGCGCCTAGAAATTCTGTCCATGAAGATTATGAACAGAATCGGTGACAAAGGGCAGCCTTGGTGGAGGCCAACGTTCACCGGAAACAAGCTGGACTTACTGCTGGCAATGCAAACCAGGCTCCTGCTTGGATTGTACAAGGACCGAATGGCACGTAGTAGCGGGCCACCGATCCCGTACTCCCGGAGCACCCCCCACAGGACACCACGAGGGACACGGTCCAATGCCTTTTCCAGGTCTACAAAGCACATGTAGACCGGTTGGGGAAACTCCCACGTACCCTCCAGTACCCTTGCAAGGGTGTAGAGCTGGTCCAGTGTTGCAGCTCCTGCAACCGAGGTTGGACTAACAGTTGTACCCTTCTCTCCAGCACCCTGGAGTAGACTTTCCCAGGGAGGATGAGGAGTGTGATCCCCCTATAGTTGGAACACACCCTCCGGTCACCCTTTTTAAAAATGGGGACCACCACCCCGGTCTGCCAGTCCAGAGGTACTGTTCCTGACTTCCATGCAATGTTGTAGAGGCGTGTCAACCAAGACAGTCCCCCAACATCCAGAGCCTTGAGGAATCCAAGGCAAAACTCATCTACCCTGGAGCCTTTCCACTGGGGAGTGATTTAACTACCCCAATTACCTCAGCCACGGTGATAGAACTGTCCACGTACGTATCCTCAGACTCTGCTTCCTCTACGGAAGGCATGTCAGTGGGATTGAGAATAATAATCATAAATCAAAATAATAAATAGACAGCCGGGCTGAATTGGAGAATTAAAAAACAAATGGGGAAAAAAATATGCAATTTTCTGAAAATAACCCCAAACTATTATGAGGACAAACTTTGGTAGCCGAGAGCTGAAATATGTTACATAAAAAAAAATATTCAAGTCATAACATGAGAAACAAAAGAAAATTAGGTTTGAGGAGGAAATTGATAATACGGGAAAGAAGTCATCACATTACATGAATAAAATGCAGAAATGGGGAAAAACAGCCGAGATTTAATGAGAAGAAAATGATAATATTAAGAGCAAACATTGATTCTAACCGGGAAAAAATGTTACGGGAATGAAGCGGTAATATTATGAGGACAAATAATGTCGTTTTAGCAGCATAGATTAAAATATTCAAACATTTGATTCAAGTCCTAGTACGAGAAAGACATTTTTATTCATAAGTGGTATAAATAACTCACAGGAATATCAATACCAAAGAGGGAAGATCTTCCTGCGGAGGAGCGATGGTGATACCGTACATACGACGCTCACGTGTTGACTTTGCGTGTCGCCCCGCCTCCCCCCAGGCCGTCCCCACGGCGCCGCCTCTCTGCACAGAATACCCGAGCGACTGGAGCCTGAAGACCCGCCTCCTCTTCTCGTCCTCGCTGACGCTGTCTTGGTCCGAGCAGCCCAAAGCTCAGGAAGAAGCGCTGGGGCTGAGCTGGCACTGCAGAACCCACTTCACCACCTTGCCTCACTGCCTGCAGGTACCAAGCAAAACCCTTCCCGTCCTTCCTGCGCGCGTGCTCAACTCATTTTCACTGTATTGCTATCTGGACTTCCACTGGATGCAAGCTCCTCATTCCCCATCATGTGTTTTTCAAGGGAGTGGCAAACCCAACTGGGGAAAAAATAGTGCCCTGTTGGCTGGCGACCAGTCCCGGGTGCACCCGCCTCTTGCCCAACAGCGTACCCCACGACCCTAATGAGGATAGAAAAGGAATAGCAACCAAAAAAAGCAACACATATTTAAAATAAAGCACAATCTTAACAAAAGCACCAAGTAAGTACCAAAAAAAACAAAAGGTAGCACCAAATATTAAATCTTTTTTGTTAATTTTTTTTAAGGAAAGGTAACGTCAAATCTTAAAATACGGTTGTGCCAAATATTGAAATAAGGTTGGTACCAACTTTGGTACCAAAAGGAAGCGCCAAAATTTTGAAAGAGTACTGCCAAGTCTTAAAAAACAAAGAGTACTGCCAAGTCTTAAAAACAGAAGGTAGCTCCATTTTTTTTATGTATTACCAAATCCAATTGGGTAAAAAAGGTAACAAAAGGTAATGCCAAAATCCTATAAAAAAGCCAGCGCCAAATACACCGCTCAAAAAATGAGGGGAAGACTTTTTAATCAGAGTATAGTAAGCTATCAGTCAACCTTCTGGGATGTCGATGTGGTCAGTGAAGTAGCAGAGGGGGTTGTTCATCAGTTTCAGCTGCTTTGTTGTTAATGAACTCAACAACAGGAGCATCAGAAGGGCAACAATGAGACAGACCCCAAAACAGGAAGTTCCAGTTTCCACTTTGAGGCCACTGAATCCTCGTCTCTTTTGGCTGATTTTTTACTGACTGACTTTCTACTGCTGCAGTTTTTCATTTGGCTTGGATCAACGTCTCTCTGGGTAGCATGGTGCGCTACCTGGACGCTACAGAGCTTGCACAAGTAGTCCGACTCCTCCGGGATGGCACATCAGTACGTACCGTTGCAAGAAGGTTTCTGACCAAACAATCAGAAACAGGCTCCATGGGGGTGGCCTGAGGCCCCGACGTCCTGTAGTGGGCCCTGTGCTCGCTGCCCAGCACCGTAGAGCTTCATTGGCGTTTGCCATAGACCACCAGAATTGGCAACTGCGCCACTGGCGCCATGTGCTCTTCACCGATGAGAGAAAGTTCAACCTGAGCACATGCGACAGACGTGAAAGGGTCTGGAGATGCCGTGGAGAACGTTATGCTGCCTGCAACATCATTCAGCATGACCGGTTTGGTGGTGGGTCAGTGATGGTCTGGGGAGGCAAATCCCTGGAAGGATACACAGACCCCTACAGGTTAGATAATGGCACCCTGACTGCTATTAGGTATCGGGATGAAATCCTTGGACCCATTGTCAGAACCTACGCTGGTGCAGTGGGACCTGGGTTCCTCCTGGTCCACGACAATGCCCGACCTGAGAGTATGCAGGCAGTTCCTGAAGAATGAAGGAATTGATACCATTGACTGGCCCCCACGTTCACCTGACCTAAACCCAATAGAACACCTCTGGGACGTTATGTTTAGGTCCATCCAGGTTGCTCCTCTGTCTGTCCAAGAGCTCAGTGATGCCTTGGTACAGATCTGGGAGGAGATCCCCCAGGACACCATCTGTGGTCTCATTAGGAGCACATGCGTACGAGCACGTGGGGACACACAAACTACTGGGAATCATTTGGACTTGCTACAATGACTTTTAGGCAATTTTAGCAGACCAGTCTGCTGCATCTTTTTTTCACTTTTGTTTTTGGGGTGTCTTTGATTTCCCCCCTCCGAAGGGTGATCATTTTTATTTCTACCAAAAGATGTTGTTGCTACATCAGCTACTTATTATCAGGAAAGATATTCAAGATTGTTTTCCCCCCGTGTTTTTGGATCATAGGCAGCATTCCTTCTCCTCCAAACACGACGAGTTGAGTTGATGCCAAAGAACTCAATTTTGGTCTCATCTGACCACAACACTTTCACCCGGTCTTCCTCTCAATCAGTCAGATGTTTAGTGGCAAACTTCAAACGGGCCTGTAGATGGACTTTCTTGATGGTGTTGTAGCCCATTCCAGCCTTGTGTAGGTGCACAATCTTGTCCCTGACATCCTTGGAAAGATCTTTGGTCTTGGCCATGGTGCAGAGTTTGGCATCTGGATTGATTGGTTGCTTCTGTGGACAGGTCTCTTTTATACAGGTAGCGAGCTGAGAGGGAGCTGAGAAGATCCACCTGGTAGCTAGAGATCTTGCTGACGAATAGGGATCAAATACTTATTTCCTTCATGGAAATGCAAATTAATTCATAACTTTTTTTGAAAGGCATTTTGCTGGATTTTTTTGTCATACAGGTAAAATATTTTTTGTTTTAAAGGTAAACTGTAGCAAAAAAAAGCAAAACAAAAAAAAGGCAGACCCAAATGTGAGAAAAAAGGTATTCCCATTCCGAAAGAAAATGTATCCAATTGTGGTCCCGCCTCGAATGAATGAACAAATGAATCAATGAATGAACTAGTGACTTAATGAAGGAATAAAGAAATAATGGACAAATGAATGAGCGAATGAACGAATGAATTAACAATTAAATGAACAAACAAGTGAACAAATAAAGTGAATAAACCAACAAATGAATGAATGAGCAAATAAATAATGAATGAATGAATGAACAGATTATTGCATGAGCAAATAAACAAATGAATGAATGAGCAAATGAACGAATAAATAAATGAATGAGCAAACAAGTAAACAAATAATAAAGTGAATAAACAAATGAATAAACAAATGAATGAATGAACGGATTAACGCATGAGCAAATGAGCAAACAAATGAATGATAAAATGAACAAAATTGAACGAATGAGGAAATGAACAATTTAATGAATGAATGAACGAAGAATGAATGATGGGAGCAAATGAACTAATAAAAGAACAAACGAATGAGCGAATGAAGGAATCAATGAACGAACGGAAACCTCTCGCTCCTCCAGGACGCGAGGTCGTGCACGGAGCTGCGCTGTGCCTTCCAGCAGAGTCTGGTCTACTGGCAACATCCCAGCCTGCCTTGGGTGCCGCTGTTCCCCAGGATAGACGCCGAGCGGAGGTTTGCGGGCACCAGCGCCCCATGGGCGCACGACTCCACGCTGCAGCACAGCCTAAAGAGCGAATGGTGAGGACGTCGGGCCCTCGGGTGAGCTGGCGCTTCCGTGAAGGCAAAGAAATGATTTGTGCCGTCGGTGGGCGCAGGTCGGCCAGTCTGTCGTCGCTTTACAGTCTCCTGAAGGCCAAGCTGTGCCCGTACTTCTACGTGTGCGCCCATCAGGTGCCGCTTCCGGACACGACCCGATGCTGCTACACGTACACAGCACCATACAAACGTACCTTTCAGTTCACAGTGCTGTTCAGGGCAGCGGGTGTGGGCGGGTCCAGCAGCATCACCGCCACCATGTGCCCCACAAGCAGAGGCCTCCGACACGCCATGAAGGCTGAAGGTGAGATGTTCCACACGCCTGCGCTCCTGCTTCCCGTGCTCATCGTTCCTCGGTATGCGTCAGGCATCCACTTCACGTCGCCTCTGCTGGAGCAAAGGAGGAAGACCACGGAGCAGCAGGACGAGGAAGATGGAGGCAGCGGCCTGACCTGGCTGGAAGAAATAGGAGTCCAGGACAAGATCAGGAAGCCAGACGGCGTCTTCATGCAACGGTATCCACTACCCACTATGTCCCCCGTCCCGTTCCGTGTCCACCTGTCGTCCATAACGCTTGTCCTCCAGCTCTAAGGAGGGCGGGGCCAGTCTGGACCACAAGCCCGAGTCGGTGGTGTGCATGGAGGGAGCGCACACCTTCACGCTCATCAACTTCCTCATCAACTGCAAGAGCGTCGTCGCCACGGCTGGCTCGCAGGCGGGACTTCCTCCCACGCTGCTGGCCCCCGTCGCTTTCAGGGGTGCCGCTGTGCACGCCCTGAAGGTACAGTAGCCACGCTTGGATAGCTCTTAGCAGCTCTTAAATGAAAAACTAGCGAAAGGGGGTCTTGCCCGTTAGAACTTGTCACCTTCTTAACGTGTTGTAAAAAGTGCGTGAAGTATGTGGTACTTTCAGGCTCGCTGCATGAACATGAAGAGCCAGGTTGGTTCTACCTACCAGAACACCAGCAGCCTGGAGATAGCAGGTAGCCTCGTCACCCAGCAGCCATGGAACGCAGCGTGGGACAGCACTTAGGGTGGTTTCTTTTGTCCTGCTCCAGGACCCGTCCTGCCGTCCTCTCTCCACGCCATCGCCGCTTTGCTGGGACCCGCGCAGAAAGGCAACTTTTCGGCCACGCTGTACACTCACACGCCGACGGCCGCCCTCAACGTCCACCCTCCCCAGCAACAGGTAAAGGCGTCCCGGGATCGCGGCGGGGGGACGGGACAACACTTGATCCGTTCTCGTGGGATTTGTGCAGTGCGAGAGCGACTCCGCCGACCTGTCCCAATGCGGCCTCCATCCCGATTCCGTCCGGCAGCTGCGGCGTCCCTCCGGCCTGGGCAAGACGGCTCTGACGCAGATCACCATGAGGGACTACAGCTACACCTGGAAGACCTGAAGCTTCTACTGCGTGACATGTCCTTGGAACAGAAATAGGTGATCATCTGCTACACACACAGCAANCACACGCCGACGGCCGCCCTCAACGTCCACCCTCCCCAGCAACAGGTAAAGGCGTCCCGGGATCGCGGCGGGGGGACGGGACAACACTTGATCCGTTCTCGTGGGATTTGTGCAGTGCGAGAGCGACTCCGCCGACTTGTCCCAATGCGGCCTCCATCCCGATTCCGTCCGGCAGCTGCGGCGTCCCTCCGGCCTGGGCAAGACGGCTCTGACGCAGATCACCATGAGGGACTACAGCTACACCTGGAAGACCTGAAGCTTCTACTGCGTGACATGTCCTTGGAACAGAAATAGGTGATCATCTGCTACACACACAGCAATGCCTCTTCATTTACTTCCTTCACATCCAAGTTTTCCTTGTAAATAAGAAGTGTATCTTATGTGTATATTTTTGCTTTATTTTGTATTCATTTGGTTTTTGAATGTATTATTAGAATAAACAGGTTTTGTATAATCTAAGCACATACAGTACACGTTCATGGAAGCTAATGGATACAGCATCAGCTGTGGCTGTAAACAACATTGCAAAACATGACCGACTTGGCACGGCAGAGCGTGGCCCCAGGAACTCTGCGAGTTTGGCGAACGCGGCGTCTTTCGGGGCTGCTTATCCGCTGGCGTTTTCCCGTCAACGCTTTTATTGGCTCTAGGAGATGGAAGTATCGATGGTTGTGCCTTGCATAACTGACGCTTTGCAGCCCATGCAAATCGCAAGTTTCATATTAGCAAGCTTGTTGCTAGCCAAACACACGTGTTTACGCGCTTGGAACGCGTGCTATGGGGTCATCGTTAATACGGCCATAGACCTACAGCAGTGTCGGAAATAACAGCAGTGCACGGTGACTCAGCAGATGAAGTACTCTTATGAGTATATTTGTATTACTACACGGCAAACAAGCTACCAGTAGGTGCAGTAGATTCTCCAAAGACAAACAAGACCCAGCATTCCTGATATGATACGATACTATGGTGTTGGGCTATTTATCATAACCATAAGAGCGTGCATATCATGATTGCTGCGTCTTGTTTGTTTTCTGAGAATCTACTGCACCTACCATGTGGCAATAAAAAAACCCCACTATTCTGGTTAATCACTTTGCACTGCTATTATTTTCATAACTATTGTATATACAGCATGTTTTCATTACAGGGGAAAACCTGATATCAACCCATATAATATTTCATGCCAATATTATCGGACATCACTCATTTTCCCTCATATTTTTAATTAAAAAATAGCTTATTCACTTTTTCGGAATCGTATATTTCATATGTATTTAAATAATTTAAAACAATGTATTAGAGTAAATTCTTTTTGGTCTAATGTATGTACAGTATATTATAGCATATTAATATAATAATTTTCTTGTAACGTGTAATAACCTCAACCTGGGACCCAGTCGTTTTTACCTTGTAATTATTTGTACTCTTTAATGTTTTATTATTTTGACTTTACACTGGTGTTTTTCCTAGAAAGCATACATTCAAATGAAATGAGCACATATTTTGATTTCTATGTAATACTGTACACCAAAGAGCACAATGACTAGAGCGGAATCAAACATTTTTACTTCTAAAGGCGTCAAAGCTATCTGCGCATATGAAATGACACATTTTAATGTCATTGTGAACTCGCTGTCTGACACACCCACAGCGGATCACTTCTATTAGTATTATGATGATCAAAAATATGTATTTCGGGCTGCATGTGTGCGTACTTGCAGGGCAGCCTGCGCTCTTAATTGTCAGGGAGGCGGAAGAGCTGCCTTGAACAATCTTTATTTCTGACGCCACTTCAAGAGCTGAACATGTAACTGCTGCGCTAAGCAAAAACATGTACGTGTGTACGTACATCACTAGATATTTCATATTCTTAGCATAGTTTGCTGCTTTTCTTCTGTGGCTCTACCATCAGGCTGTAAAGCATTCGTGATGTACAAATAGGACGCATTTCTTGTCGCGATGACGCTTATTGCTGCAAACGTTTGCCACTTCTTTTGCTTCTCCAAAGTTCCCAATGTAAATTGCCAAAAAATACTGAGATTGAATGGTAAAAAAACCCAAACATGGCACACGTGAGGGGTGGCACTGTTGGCTTAACCCAAAGGTCTCTCCGGGGAACAATGGAAGGATGGGAATTTGCCGAGGGGATATTTTGTCCAAATATCTTTCAAGAAAAAAGGGCAATTTCTTTTCATAATACTCTTGATTTTATTCCCATAAATGGACTTTTTTCCCCAACATAAGTTTCCAAAAATGACACCTTTTATGTTTTGTTTCTCGTATTACCACTTTTAGTCCAAATAACATTATTTTTCCTCAAAATATTTATTTTTTTAAATTATGATTTGATTTTGATTGTCCTCATAAAACTGCAACTTTTTTCTCATTGGAATTCAATGCTTCATATTTGGATTTTATTCTTGTAAAGTTTCCCTATTTCTGCCATTTAATTTTCTATTTGAAATTTGTTTTTGTACGTTCCTGTAATTATTTTTTAAGTCTTTTGTTCTCTTATTTCTGCTTAAAGCTACTGAAGTGACCTTATTTTCTCACAAGTTTTTCTCTCGATATTTTGATTTTAC
>QODF01000012.1:185466-218689 GCA_024372805.1 Oostethus manadensis
AACAAAGACGAACTCACATGCAATGACCCGACAAACACGAAGGTGTACACACCTGAACTTAAATAGTACGAAAATAACGAGAGGCAGGTGTGTGTAATTAAAGGCAAACAAGAAGCTAGGGAAAACAACATAGGAACTCTAACTCAAAACTGTCACGCAAACACCGGGATCGTGACAAGAATAGTGGTTGGGAAATGAGCTAGCTTACCCGACCGCCGCCATTTTGGGGACACATGTCTCCATGGCTTGAGGCTGAAAGCTAGCTAGCTTCTCTGTGCATTTATGGGAAAAGATAGTAAGAAGGGTTGAATTGTAATATTTCACTCCCTATTAAAGCATGCCAATTGTTACATGGATTTAAACTAAACTTTTGTGGGGAAAAATATTTGGGGAACGAGCTAGCGTACGTGCCATTTCGGGGCTAGTCACGTGACAAGCCCTCCCAAGTGTTTCCTGTACGTCACGTGGGGACACGAGGCGTTCAAGGCCAGCATAGAAGCGGTGTTCCCGGGGGCTTGCGCGGCTTCAAACGACGAGCACCACCAGGGCAGTTCCCAAGGTGACCAGACGGGGGCGCCAGACGACAGGGTCCTCCTGCAGCATCCTCGTCACGTTTCTCCGGTTTTCACGTGTTTTAACGCGCAACGCAGACCGACATTCCGCCCATAGACGCGCATCGTGTATGGCAAGGCTGCCGTGGCGCGCAAAGACCGGAGCAGATGTACGGTCTATCGGGGTGTCCTACGCCGCGCACCTCGTCTGCCCTGCAGGGGAGCAGCAGCACCCCCATTCCGTCCTCCGTGCCTGAATGATGTAGGACCTCCGTTTCCTTTGCTCTCCCACCCGCCAATTATTACGGCCGGCTTCCTCCTCCTCCTCCTCCTCCTCCTCCTCGTCGTCGTCAGCGTCAAGAAAGGGTCCTGACTGTGGTTTGTGCGTACGCGCCGATCGGCAGTTCAGAGTACCCAGCCTTCTTGGAGTCTATCAGAGGGGTGCTGGAGAGCACCCCAGCTGGTGAATCCATAGTTCTACTGGGGTACTTCAACGCCCATGTGGGCAATGACAGTGTGACTTGGAGGGTCGTGGTTGGGAAGAACAACCTCCCTGATCTGAACCTGTGTGGTGTGTTTTTGCTGGACTTCGGTGCGAACCACAGTTTGTCCATAACAAACACCATGTGCCCACATGTGTCCACATGTGTCCTTGTCCACACAAGGATGTCCATAAGTTCACTTGGCACCAGGACACCCTAGGTCGCAGGTCTATAATCGACTTTGTGATTGTATCATCAGACACACTGGTGAAGAGAGGGGCTGAGCTGTCAATTGACCACATAGTGATGTGTTGGATTAGATGGCGGGGAAGGATGCCGGACAGACCTGGTAGACCCAAACCCGTAGTGAGGGTGTACTGGGAACGTCAGGCAGAGTCTCCCGTTTGCCGAGTCTTCAACTCTCATCTCCGGCAGAGCTTTGCCTGCATCTCGAGGGAGGACCGGGATATTGAGTCCGAATGGGCCATATTCCCGGCCTCCATTGCTGAGACAGCCAGTCGTAGTTACGGCCGAAAGGGGGTCGGTGCCAGTCATGGCGGGAAGCCCGAATCCGTTGGTGGACACCGGGGGTTAAGGCTGCCGTCAAGCTGGAGAAGGAGTCCTATCAAGCATGGATGGCTTGCGAGACTCCCAAAGCACCTGACAGGTACCGGCAGGCCAAGCTGCATGCGGCTTCGGCAGTGGTTGAGGCAAAAACCTGGGTGTGGGAGGAGTTTGGTGAGGCTATGGAGCACGTCTTTCAGTTGGCCTCGAAAAGGTTCTGGCAAACCGTCCGACACCTCAGAAAGGGGAAGCGATCCCCAGTTCACACTGTTTACAGTGCGATAGGGGCTTGCTGACCTCGACTAAGGATATAGTTGGTCGGTGGAAGGAATACTTTGAGGCCCTTCTCAATCCCACTGACATACCTTCCGTAGAGGAAGCAGAGTCTGAGGACACGTACGCGGACAGTTCTATCACTGTGGCTGAGGTATGGCTGTGGCTTATACTTCCTCGCGGAGTTCCGTTTTCCACTTCATATTTATCACTGTACTCAGTCTTTACCTTATTTTTACAATATTTCCTTTGACTCCAAATGATAAATCAGCTGTTGATTTATCATTTTTTCCATTATTTTACCTAAATTAGATGTCAAGGCTATATTGGTCTATAGTTTCCAGCCTCTTCTGGATTTTTACCCGGTTTAAACGCCGGTATTATAACTGCTTCTTTCCACTCTGTTGGTAACTTCCCTTCCTCCCATATCCTATTGTATAAGTTTAACACAGTTTCTTAACCTATACTACTTACATTTGTAAACGTTTGATAACTTACATGGTCTTTTCCTGGGGCTCTTTTCTTTATCCCTTTAATACTCTGTGTAATTCACCCATTGAAAATGTCATATCTGTTATACTTTCATATCCATTATTTCCAACCAGACTGTTTTTGTTTTGGTTAAGTGTTTCTTCCATCCTTGCACTTTTATCATCTCCTATATTCTCTCTGCTATGCACCCTTACAAATGCTCTTGCCAGCAATTCTGCCTTTTTTTATTTCCCAAAAATTCTTCGAATATTTCCCCATTCCTGTCATCATTTTCTCCCCACACTGTGCTTTGTGCATTGAACTCACCACACCAAACTATTTTCCCTACCCATTTATCCATCAAAGCTTCCAGTTGATTTACTTACTACATTTTTTGCATGGATTATAATAATTTATGACTTTATAGCTTTCTTTGTTGTTCCATATTTCAACACCAACCATTTCTAAGTCTTGCACAGCTTCCAAATTCTTATACTGAATATCTTCTTTAACAAATATGGCACACCCTCCTCCTTCCTGTTGTATAAACTTTAATGATAAAACTCAAATTTGATTTAAGACAAGTTTCTTGAATGCATATTAATGCATATGCTGTATGACTTCCTCCACAGTTACAACATTGGATAGTATTACTACTTTCACATTTACCGTACTCATGATCTCCTTCACATCGTTGTTTAGCTCTGCATACATTTGCTATGTGTCCATACTAATGACACTTATAGCATCTAATCGGTGATGAGATAAATGGTCTTACACTTAAGCTCATGAAGTCACTCATGATGCGTTGTGGCAAAGTTTCTTCTGTGAAGTTCAGCAACAGCGACTCGATCCTCGATTCCTCCATCATAATCTTTTTTCCTTGAATACCCTTCAATTTCTTTTTCAGGCGCTCTTTTACTGTGTATTTTACTCTCTCCTCCTCTTCCATCTTTTCTTCCACTTTCCATTCTCGTCCACCCCATTTCCTTCTCATCCTCTGAACTCCCACCACTGTCCTTCTCCATCTCGATCCGGTCACAAACCAGAATATGCCAACCACCACACCAGATAACAATTAGATTTTTAACTCTTACCAACTTTCTTCTCCTCCAACTTTCGTTCNAGATGCCTCCCGGGCGCCTCCCTGGTGAAGTGTTTCGGGCATGCCCAGCCGGGAGAAGGCCCCGGGGAAGACCTAGGACACGCTGGAGGGACTATGTCTCACTGCTGGCCTAGGAACGCCTTGGTGTCCTCCCGGTGGAGCTTGGAAGAGGTCGCCGGAGACCGGGAAATCTGGACTTCCCTACTGGGACTGCTGCCCCCGCGACCCGGACCCGGATAAGCGGTAGAAAATGCAATGGAATGGTCTGTAGCATTGCAATATTGTAAAACTGCACTGCAGTTCTTATATTTTAGTTAAGGGTTAAAAATATTAGAAACAGTTTTCGGTATGAAGAACAAATGCCAACTACTGTATAATAATAAACATGAAATTAATATCTCTGATAGTGTCAAATGTAAGCACTATTATTTTTGAAAATAAAAACTATGAGGCAAAATATGAGTGAAATTGACATATTATTTGAACATCTTCTTGGTGCTTCATTCCAAACAGCTAACAGATGAAAATGTCTGTGTTCCTGTTCCTTCATTGCAAGCAGGCAGCTAAAAACAAAGCCAAGTCATCCTCATATCTCAAAGAGTGTGCCTTCTCTTGTCACATTAAGTTTGACCAAAATGTTGAGAAAGCGGGGAGATACACCTGCATCTTGGTATGATGTTTACTCCCCTATCATCCACCGTTTTATTGTGATGTTCTGATTTAAGCCTTGCAGGAGAAGTGGGAAGAAAGTAATGAAAGACAGATGTGCATACACCTGGCCAGGTTTACAGCGATACTTTTTGAATGCCTATAAGTCAGCTGGATCTATAAGTCAGTTTGTTGAAAGACGAAACATCACACAAGGGTGCCTCGGACCGCCACACGGACATTGTTCCCCTGAGAGCCTCTAGAGCCCCCGCCATCTCAGTGTGCCCTGCTGATCCCTTGACAGGATTATTGCTTGCGAAATCTTTGGAAAAAATAGAGACCTGAAAGGTGCTCCCTGGTGCTGCTATTCTTCTCTCTCAGTGTTATCAATAACTTAACTTCTGACCCTTCTGGTATGGGAAGGATATGAGGGAACGGAATTGTTGCACCGCCTCGTTTAAGACATGACTGCTGCTGTTCACACATTTTTATGTAGTTATCGATCCAAAAAAAGAAGAATTGCGCAATTGGAAGTGTCTACCGGAAGTTTCACCTATAATTCACACAAAGGCTCATGGGGGCTATGCAAAAGGTGAATAGTGCCGTAGGAAGAACGTATGGAGGAGGCGTTTGTATAGAAGAAAAGTAATTATGACAAACTAGTCAGCGACTGCCACAGAAAAGGCTAGAGAGCAAGGTGTCGCTCTGCATAGCCTACACTGCACACTGCATAACAAGGAAGAGGAGGGTCTACATCTATGCTTTTAAGTCTATTGAGTTTGGGTTGCATTTCATGTGTATAAAAAAAAAATAGTGTTAGATCAAGAAAAACACACACACACACGTATATACACACTATATATATATACATATATATAGTATATGTATATACAGTATATAGCAGGATCTACCATTGGGCGTGAATAACTAAATAATGTTCAAAACAATTTTGGTCATCCAATCTTTTGCTCACAGAAAGTATAAAATATTTTGGTCATTGTCCTGAATTTATTCACCTTTAAGGGCACGGTGATACTGTATCTTATTCATAGACAAATTGAAAGAATTGTGTTTTAATATTCATGTACAAATATCCATTCATCCATCCATTTTTACAAATAAATATGTAACATAGAAAAAAATTAATTGGTGTTCCCAACATGCCATGTTTAACAAAATGTGTTTTAAAACAGATACCTTTCGAGTAAGGCAATTGGAAGATGCAAAGCACTGTAGTGATTTGTCTATTTAACTACCCAGAAAATTAGAATATCCTAAAAAAGGTTGTTGTATTTCTGCAGTTCAACTTAAAAGGTGACTTTGACATATTATATAATCGAATAATATGCAATTCAATATATGTCAAGTTTTTCTTTTCTTTGGATTTTGCTGATCAGGCCTTGCGTCTTAAAGGGCATAGAAAGGGATTTTTTAATGCCCTTTTTTGTTCTCAGTATGATATGTAAACCCATTCAAATCATTCTACGAAATTTGGCTGTAATAGCAAGCCTACATATAAAGTTATGCATGTTTGAAAAATTCACAAATGTGAATTTGCTCCCACAGGAACTTTAGAGTAATTACTTAGTTGACCGCTAGGGGGCGAGCCGAATTTGTCATATCTGCTACAAGTCAGAATCAGCCCAGGTAGTCAACATGGAGTCGAGTGATGAAGGAAGCAGTGATTTTGAGGATGTTTTGGTCCATAGCAAGTCGCATTTGGAGGTTCAAGCTTACATGTTTGAAGCGGTCGTACACCAGGAACAGGAGGACGAAGACATCTCCAGTGATGATGTTGAGGAGGAAGAAATAGAGGAAGAAGATGATCGGCCTGAACATGCAGGAAACAATGACTGGCAAGTTGCCATTTTTTGGATTACAAATGCATACGGTACATGTACATAAATTAGTAAGCCGCCGTAGCCTAGCAAAACTAACGCTATCATCTATAAGCAAACAAGCAAACAAAACCACGTGAAAATAAAATTCCAAGCAAAAGAAAGAAAGAAAGAAGAAAGAAAGCACGCTGTGATTGTGTGCGCTGCATGGAACGCATTCGTCTGTGGCAGATCTGAGATCACGCGTCGGAAATTGTCGAGCGATCCCGATCATTCCGAGTGCGTCGGACAATAAAAGTTTGTCTGCTAGGGTTTCTTTTCATCAAAATTGCTTAGTAAAAATAGAATAAAAAGCTGTAAACCCAATTTCTAATTGTTTATTTCATTTGGAAAAAAATCGCCTTTCTTTGCCTTTTAAAAAAAATTCTAATTTTCTGAATTTGTGGTTTTTATAAGCAAAAAATCTTAATCAGCAAAGTTACAACAAGGAACTGCTTGAGATATGTCAATTTGCGTGTAATGGCTCTATAAAATTTGTTGGTTTCATTTTTTATGTTAAATTGCCAAAATAAAACAACTTTTACTTCATATTATAATTTTTCGGGTAGTACCGTATTATTATCCTTTTAATAAACATTTAGTGAAAACACACTGTACATTTTTTACAGTAAATTACTGACTAATAATTGCATGACATTAACAGTAACACTAAAGTAATTTGCTGTGAAGTATCTCCACAGTAACTTGTTGTAATTCACAGCTGAGACTGTACAGATAATTACAATTCAGTTAGCATTATTTGCTGTAATTTTACACCTGTTGATTACAGTGTTTTGCTGTACAGCATAAAACCGGTAAAACCTGTAGTTTTACATATTTCCTGAAAGTAATGCAAATATTAGCCAGTAATTAACTGTGTGAATACAATGCTGCAAATTTGACATGTTAACTGTGAACTATCTGATGAGTGAAAAACAATGACAACAAGGCTAAATTTACCATTTTTATTACTGTTCATAAAACACGATTTGAAAATATACAAGTTTATTATATGAACAAAAGAACAAATAAAAAGAGTACTGCACATTCCCTTGTGGTTTAAACAAGACAACAGATGGGCGACAAAAGAGCAGAACATTGAGAATGGCCACTGTACTGTATGCCACTGTACAACTGTACCTACTAAACAGACAGCTCTCATGGTATTGCTGTACCAACAAGACGTACGACCTACTCAGCTCCAGCATGCAGGAAAGCACTCTTTGAGCTTGTTGCTTGAAGACGTTTGGTGAAATAAAGAAAGCAGTAAACGAATGGAATGAAGGTAAATCAAATCAAGTACAGTACACTCCGTCTGTTTGTTACGAGCTGTAAGAGTAGTAGTGACATGCTATTTGTTTAGTTACAACAGTAGAGAGAACTAGAATGCTAACAGCAACACAACTGAATGTTTTTTCCTGACATTTATGTGTTGTGATATTTATTCTCTATGCGTTACAGCTGAAATGGGGCATAAGGACTTGTCTGACCTCATGAGGGTATAATTCACTGAGAGGACATGTTTCTGGCTGGGTTGGACAATGTGGATGCAGACATTTGATTACAAAGCCCTAACACTTCACTGACTTTTTGTAGAACCCAGACCACTATGGGTGATTTTGCTTTGTATTGTGTTGTACTGACACTTTTATTGAAAAAACATTCAACCTCATATTGACTGTTTATTTACATAGTAGCAGTGTAGAACTATACCACTCCACCATACGTCATCAGCCTGATTTTAATATATTATCCTGTACTTTAAAATGGAGTGGATATAAAAACCAAACAGGGCCACAACCTTTTAGTTCCAGAAACTATAGCTACCTGAAGTCAACAACCTTACAAAGAGGGGAGATCATCACTTGTGAGTTGATGCTTCTGGCACATCTCCTTTGGGACTTGGAGCCTTTTCTGCGTTGATGTCCAAGAAGCACCTATAAACAAAAAGCCAAGACAACAGCGTTAGGTTTAGGTCCATTTGAACCTGAGAGTATGTCCTTAAAAGAGCAAAGATATGGGGTGAGGGCTTTTCTAGAGGGAGACATTTTACACTCCCTGCTGTTTTAGTTAGTAGTTGATGTGAGTTGGAAGCTTAAAGCAATGGTAACTGTTCCAATACCTTCTGATGAAGTCCAGGGTACATGACCCATCCACAGGATACTGTATACATAGTAGCTTGCACACACTGCAGAGGCACTGGAACAAAGTTTGGATGCAGACCCTTGACTCCTTGTCTCAGTCCAAAGCAGATGGCTGCATGATATCACCTGAAATGAACCAATGAAAGGCAGCAGCTAGAAGTATCAACATGACATCAAGAATACCTTGGACAACCAGGCAAGTTGTGCTTGGTAGCTCCACTGTAGTCTGCACTTTAGCAGCTGCAGCACACGGCTGTAAAGTACAAACACATTAACATGACGTCAACAACTCCTTTGGAATGGCAGAATACAATGCAATTGGCTAAAGTAATCAAACCTTGTTTTTGCTATTTTAATAACTTACATTATTCTTGAGCGTGATTGTTGTCTTGGCTCCTTAAATTATTCCAACAGCAGCAGTAGGACACATGCAGCCTTAATTCAAGCTTCAGGATCAAAACTTGTCAGGAGCTCCTTGATCCGTATTGAAATGTAGAATTGTACTGCCTTTGTTGTTTAGGGCCTCTTGGAACCTGATAACTATACAGTAGAGCATTGTTGAATAATTCAGAATTGAGTTGCTAAGCACCATATTTCAAATGTATAGTTGTTGATGGTATAGCAGCATAGCCCTCTGCATACTACACTACCCACCCAAAAACATACCTTACGGTCCAAATGAACCAATAAGTCTTAAACGAGAACAGGTTACATAGAGCAGTATAGAAACTCAAAAGCAAATGCAATTCTAAAATTGTTGAACAAATTGTTGCATCTCAGCAAGATATTTTCTACTTATTTTGGTTGAAGGAAAGTCATGTGTTTACAGCAGCTTATTTCACTAACTTTGACACAATCCAGCTAAATAATGAATATCAGCCCTCAATGATAACTTCGTAGTGTTAGCAACGATGCTAACGTTAGCTACATAGCACCTAGCTTAGCGCCTCTCACCCACACACAATGCAAATAGCTGCTTAGCTAGCAGGAAATAATATTACTGTTAACAAGCTAATGTTACTATTAGCTGGCAGCTATAAACCAACATAACACGCTTAGTTCATTTCATACTCACAGTGTTTACCCATTTACAATAAAAAAAATGACATTACCTTTTCGCCATATCTGTCCGATCACTTATTTTAACCACTGTGTGAATGGCTGGCCATGGTGAAGCGCCCCCTGGTGGTGGTCAACGCCGTGGCCGATGCCGTGTGTCTGTGGCCGATGGTGTGGCGTAAGGGTTGGAAATGATTGAAAATTAGGAATAAAGACCATAATAAACTATTGTGAGGATAGAAAATAAAAGAGTAATGGAATTACTGCACAAGTAAGGTAATACAATCAAGTAAATGCCAGTAAAAGTGTCCCGCCACTCATTTTAACCACTGTTTGAATGGCTGGCCACGGTGAACGCCCCCTGGTGGTGGCCAATGCTGTGGCCGATGGCATGGTCATTGCTGTGGTCAACTATTGGCCACAGTGAAACGCCCCCTGGTGGTGACCAATGCCGTGGCTGATGTCGTGGTCATTGCTGTGGTTAATCATTGGCCACAAAATGAGCTCGCCCTAGTTGTTACATTACACAATAAAGATACAAATTACTGTACATGAACATGGCATTTTTACAATGTTTTCCAATGATTAAAAGAGCACCTAACCCAAACACGCTGAAAGGCACTGGCAAAAAATTAAGTATAAACAAAATAGTTTGGAGCCACCAAACTAAAGTTATGTTGTAATCGTTGTGTGCAATGACAATAAACATTCATTATCTATTTGTTTATATAAAATATAACAATGAAAAACTTAGCCTTAGTCTTAGCCTTCATCCAATCAGTAGCACGGAATAAATACAAAGTGTGAAGCCCCTCAAATAATGACATCCCTTCCAACACAGCTAAGTAAATAGACCTATTTGTTAAATGGGTGCAATGAAAATGCTGTGCTAGTTTGGAAAAGTAAACAATCCCGTACTCTAAATGCCATAACAATAGTAAGCGAGCAACATTTAATACTGTCATAGTGTTTTCAACACTCAAAGTAGGTAACAAAGGTGCATCATTTCAAAGTTACAAAGCAAAAAAGTTACCGTGCTCGCTCTGTTGGTCTGACTGGTCAAGTTTTGCGTCAATGTAAAATCCAAAGATGTTAGGTTTTTTATGTTGAAAATCTGCGGGTACTCCCGTTTCCTCCCACATTCCAAAAACATGCATGTTAGGTTAATTGGTGACTCTAAATTGTCCATAGGTATGAATGTCAGTGTGAATGATTGTTTGTCTATATGTGCCCTGCGATTGACCGCCAACACCCCGGACTTGAAGTCAGCTGGGATAGGCTCCAGCATACCCGTGAGGATAAGCAGCATGGAAAATGGACGGATCAATATCTCCACAATCGATTCATCTAAACATTTATGGTTGATTCTTATTAATACAAAAGACTGCTTGTTCTCTCTCTAAATCCAAACAAATTGACCAGGGTTCAATACAGCGGTAAAGCCAAAGCGGGTCCAGTCAATACTGCACTACACAAATATAACTCAGAGGTCTTCAGGAGCTTGTGTAAAGATGTCACATACATTCTCCAGCTAATGTACATGACCTCTGTACTACTATGAAGTACAAATCAACACGGGAGGAGAGAAACTTTATGGAAAAAACTTTAAGTGTTCAATCAGAATCAGAATTCGAAACAGCTGTGATGTCAGAGTCATGCAGTGAAGAAGATTGGTTGCATGTCAGGCCTGAATAATGTCTGCAAGTTCAGAAATATGTAAACATGTGAGTCAAAAATTCCTCAGAGAGACAAAAAATGAGCAAGCTATGCTAGGCTTGGTTTAAAAGTCATGTTTGTGGACAGATTTATTCAAAGGGGGTTTTCATTCATAACATTACAATAACATGAATTGAAGTAATCTATTCTACGGTCAAACTGCAGCCATCATAAAAGTTTTTTGTAAATGTACATGCAATGTACAGGCTGTCCCTCATGTCTGTCCGGTTACATAGTGTAATGGGGGCACTATAGTTGGAATGTACTATATCACGCCCTCTTCTTCCTTAGCCATAACTGCCACTGTCAATAGCTTGTCTGAAACTGCATGTATGTGTACACCCCAGTGCTCCTCAAGAGAACCTAAATCCAATTTCACTATACATTGCATATGTGATAAATAAAGTTCAATTAATATTATTATTATCAGATATAACTGTTGAAAACCAGTCCGGGGCGTACCCCTCTCTCCCCCTTCGCCCAAAGTCAGCTGGGATAGGCTCCAGCATATTCAGCAATGAGGATAAGCGACATAGAAAACGGATGGATGGGTAAATGTTGAAAAATGTTCAATGACTAATGGAGCTGATTGATGACTTCCAGGATGAGGTCAGGGTCATTGGCATTTTATGGTTAGAGGAAAAGCAAAGGCACTGCAGTGTTCAGTTCCAATTAACAACAGGAAATGAATCACAGTCAACAATTTCAATGAGTCATTGGTCTGTGATTTCTTCCTTTGCTTCATTGATACATATTGCTGCCCTCCTTGGGGATGTATAACAATGACATTTATTTGCATGTTCAAATCAAATTAAACCATTACCGGTCGCTCAACCGGACGTGTCGTGGTGAAGAGAGAGCTGAGCCGGAAAGCTCTCTGTTTACCGATCGATCTACGTTCCCACCCTCACCTATGGTCATGAGTTATGGGTCATGACCGAAAGAACGAGATCACGGATACAAGTGGCGGAAATGAGTTTCCTCCGTAGGGTGGCTGAACTTAACGCAAGAGTAAGCTCGGCCATCTGGGAGGAGCTCTGAGTAGAGCCCCTAAGGTGGCCAGTTGAGGTGGCTCGGGCATCTAGTCCGGATGCCTCCCGGGCGCCTCCCTTGTGAGGTGTTCCGGGCATGCCCAGTCGGGAGAAGGCCCCGGGGAAGACCTAGGACATGCTGGAGGGACTATGTCTCACAGCTGGCCTGGGAATGCCGTGGTGTCCTTCCAGTGGAGCTGGAAGAGGTCGCCGGAGACCGGGATGTCTGGACGTCCCTACTGAAACTGCAGCCCCCGTGACCCGGACCCGGATAAGAAGATGGAATGGAATGGACTCCAATGGGATGGAAATGTTCTCTATTCTTAAACTCTGAGCTATATAGACAAAGTTACTTCAAGTGTGAAAAGAATCCTGCCAACACCTAAAGAGCAAAGGGCATTCTGCTAATACATTTCTTGTGACAAGGCCACCAGCACCAAATGTGCTTGCAAACAAACAAAAGTATTGAGTGAATGATAAACCACAGCCAAATTGGGGCTGCTGCCAACGGTGGAAAACATTGGATAGATGATTTATCAGGTAACAGTTGCTAAAATTCCTAACTACATGACTTCTGTCGACACAAAAATACAAGATATAAAAAAATGTATGTATGGAAGTTTTCCAAAAGGGTCTGTAAATCAAATAACAGCGAAATGAAGATGAATGTACCTGGAAACCAAGCAGGATGCAGAGATACCACGGCGGACGGTCATTGAGGGAGTAAACCATGTCCGCACCTGTGTCCACAGACTCCTGCTGGGCCTCTCTTTGCGGCTCCCCGATGAAGACGTCTGGCTGTTCATCACCATCTTTGTCCTTGGAGAGAATAAGCTAAATCATTCAATGTACAAAAGCTCCTGTACGTCCAGCAACAGCATACCTTCGGAGGAACATTCCAGCCAACAAGACAGGGAACATAGCGGCCAAAAGTTCTGGTTTTGTTTTTGTTTGGCCTTTGAAATGAAGGAAAGCCTTGGATCTATAATCTCAAGATGTTGGCCAAATGAGACACACACATTGAGCATATGTTCTGGAATGAAATTGGCTTCTGGCATGTAGAAGATGGAAGTGCATGTGAGCGGGTGGAGAGCTGAGGGTCTCAACAACACACATTGCTTTGACACCCCCTCAAATCACATTAGTTGAGCAGCTCAGGTGGTCCAGCCACACATCCTGGTCTACAGTAACATATGTATTACATATCTCAGCCCTCCCTCTTCTTCCACATTCACATTCCCAATTTCCACCACCTCATCTGTCCCCGAATTAAGAAATATGTTTTGTTTTCTTTCCCCCACGTGGCCCCCCTACTGAATGTCGCCCTGGGCAATTGCCCATGTGGCCCATAGCTAGAACCACCACTGGGGAATCACCACAAGTCTGAGTCACAGTTTAGCTTTTAGCCTGCTTGTTAAGGCCTCAACTGCACTTTTGTCTGTTGT
Source organism: Oostethus manadensis (assembly GCA_024372805.1). NCBI lineage: Eukaryota > Metazoa > Chordata > Actinopteri > Syngnathiformes > Syngnathidae > Oostethus > Oostethus manadensis. The sequence goes on from QODF01000012.1 coordinate 198,833, forward strand.
GGGGCCATCTTGCTTTAAAGCAGTGATAGTGGTATGCGATAGTGGTACGGTAATCTCTCCTTCCACTGCCACATAATCCCCCACTGCCTGCCTTTAGCAATTCCAGTAATGATTTACGAGTATATATCAACTTGGATGCCAGGTGCTTCTGTAGCCACACAAGGCTCTAACATCTTGCTTACATTTAATAATACACCATATGTGTTGCTTCTTAGAGCATGTGTGAGGTTTTACTAAACTGTACATTTTGTACTTTACTTACTTGAGTGAGATGTGTTTAAAAAAAAACGCAACATGCTGATAGAAAACGCGTGAATGGGCAGTTTTTGCCACAAATAAAAAAACAAACTCGATAAAAAATAGAATTTTTCCGGTTTGCAACATGAATGCTGACTAGTGGATATGCAGGGATTCGCAGGGATGTAGGGATTTGTCAAGTATCAGTACCCCAAGTATCATTCCTCATGAACTAAAACTCTCTGAACAAGCAGCTTCAATGGTTTTGAACTAAAAACACATCAACAAATCTCCCCTTTACTTTGCTACCAAGATTATCCAGACTAAGTAGACCTTGAAGATGCAGATAAGGGGTAGGGAACCAATGGCTTGGGCTTCTGAGCTTTTGAAGGATACCGTGTACCGTATATACATATAATGAAAGTTTTATGTTTTAGACTACCACCTAACAAATGGATGGCCCAGGGCCCAGATCTGGCCTGCCACATCATTTAATTTGGCCCGCGAAAGCCTGGTAAAAAGTGCTTCACTAAATCACCTCATCTTTCTTACAAAATGTATTTGTTTTTTCAGTTCTGACAGAAAAATTGTGCTGCATGCCGCAGAACATCTTCTCAATGTTAATATCATCTCATCATGCAACAATGTAATTCAATCATTCATTCGTTTTCTATACCGCTTACCCTCATACCCTACATATAAAAATCAAAGCAAAGTATTGTTATATTGGTAAATAGCTATAATGTAATATGCAAATAATGATCAAATGCATGGGAAATTGTATAATATGTAGCAATTACACATAAATATACATTTACAGTAAATACGCTGTTATTATCGGCCCTCTGAGGGTAGCCATAACTGTGATGTGGCCCTCAAAGAATATAAGATTGACACCCCTGGACTATATGATTTTTGTTAACATTTTAGCCTTATATAAAGTCTATGTTTTTTTTTCTATTTTGCAAATTAACACCAGGCCTGATGTTGTCCTTACTTTAAATTCAAACCTGTGATTATTGTTACGGTGCCTTCCTTAATGGGCATTACAGCACTACCTGTTGTTTTGGCTTGCACGTGACCATCCGTGAAATATTTTTATGCTGAGTGTTACGTCTCGGCTTTGGCATAATGGCGACGACCCCGAGGATGCAGAAAGCAGGACTCAGGTAAGAGTAAGTAATGCTTTTTATAACAGTTGCTGCTATGCAGCGGCAGGAACAAACAACAGCAGCAGCAAACAACGACAAATGAAGGAACGCATTTGAACTACATAGAAAGGAAACTCAAATTAGAAACAGGTGTGACTGATAAGAAAAAAAGCAAAGCAAGCAGACACAAACCAGGGGAAACAGGGAAAAACTACCAAAATAAGAGCACAGAAACAGGAACTAAAGCCTAAAAAGGGAACAGAAGCAAAACTGTCACGCAGACAACAACCCAGATCATGACATTGAGAAATATTTTTAAAACTCAATTTCTGCATATAGATGCATCACCACACCTGATGGGATCTTTGATACACTGCCTATCTTCGTTAGCAAGAGCGTCCTTCTGATTTAGCATCCGGGCTGCACGCTGAGTGCTAACAGACAGATGAACGTGTGACTCAGCATGGCTTTTATTAGTGCATGCTAGCTGTGGCACGTGCGAGTGTGCAGGTGCAATGCCTTGTGTGTCATCGCGCTGAAGGCCAACTGAGCTAAAAGTGCTCGCAGATGGGCTAGCCGTCTTTGGATTTCTAAATGAGAAATATGTGCGCCGCCGTGCAGAAGGTTTATGGTCAGGCTGGGCGTCGCTCCAGGCTACTGTGTCTCCTGTGTGTTGCTATTATTGTGATTGTCAGCAACAGGCCTCGCACAACAGATGCAAAAGTTTCTTGGTTTCCGCATCAGCTCGCACTCCTCTAGAGGAGCCAATCCATTTATTCTGAATTATGCAGGACTCAAAAATGACTAAGGTAGCAGTCCTCACATTTTTGACCTGTGCAAAAATTATTGTTCTGAGTCAAAACAAGATCTCTATTAATTTTCAATATGTGACGATTAGGACGTTTTAACAATAGTACAGTGGTGAGAAAAAGTGTTTGCACCTCAATTCTTTTTTTTTTTTTTGCATGTCTGTGTCTGTCACACTTAAATGTTTCAGATCATCAAATAAATTTGAATATTAGTAAATACAAAACACAACTCAATCAACACAAAATGCATCTTCTTGTACAAATTGTCTTTGTCATCAAGACATTGCACCAGATTAAAGGTAAACCAAAGTCCACCAAGACAAGGTACAACATGATCCATCCCAGGAAAAAGGCCTGCCCTGACAGAGAATGATGATTTACTCTCTGATGTTCCCTGACTCATTCCGGGGTGACCACACTACAGTCCCTGTTTTTGGTCCCTGGAGACTGCAATTGGGGCGCTTGTCTGCTCGTAACCAGGATGTGGATGTCAGTGTTTATACTATTTCAAATGAACCACACTAACCAAACCCAACCACGCTAAGTGCTGCTTGAAGTTAAAGTCTGCCATTTATCGAGCACTTGTCCGAATGGAAACATTTTTGGACCTGTTGACAACCACAACTTATCTTCTCGTGACAAAAAGTCTGTCCCCTAAATTTGGAGTAGATGCAGTCATAAGAACGACATTAATCCCACAGGAAAAGTTGACCATGACCAAAAACCCTCATCCCTTCCTGTTTCTCGACTAATTTCTTGACTCATTACGAACCACATGGCAAGACGTCATCAATGGACAAATGTCTTCTCAAAAACTTGAAAGTTTGCGAGGTGTCGGCATGTTTATGAAGACCGATCGCTCCTTAAGGGCAGTCTGATACGCGAGACCAGAGGTCCCCTGAAAAATGCAAGTAGGTCAACTCCCAGTGAGAGGAGGTCACATGGGACAGATCGCTTTCCTTTGAAGGACAAGCCATTTCAAGCTGGTCTAAGAGTTCTAACAATGTAAAAGCAGCAAGCTTTGTGGAGATTTTTATATGTAGGCAGGCACGCAGTATACAGTGGAGTGGAGTGTCCCAGGAGGCAGTGTGTGCATCTTGCAGAACAAAAAAATCAGCTCCAATTAGCACATTTGAAGTGCAAGATAGGACGCCATCAGTGTTTCAGCTCAGGAAGAGACAAATTTCTAGGGTCGGACAATTTTTAGTGGGGACATGGAGACGGGTGATAACAAAGATACAAAGAGAATGGTACAGACCACCAAGGCCAAACAAATCAAAACATGGCCTCCAGAGTACAGTGCAAAGTGACTTAATTGTGTCAGACATGCTTAATGAACATCACATGGTTACTGTACTGTACTCTTTCTGTGTGTCGCGCCAGAAGAATATTACTGCCTGAAGGGATTTGTTTCATAGCTGACAGTCATGTTGTCTGTCTTTATGCAACAAACTAGTTGAGGCTGAAATCAACAGCGCCTCACCCTGCTTGCTGCAAAGCAGTGCACTCCATTTAGCCTCAACTGCTCCAAAACACAATTCATCAATCATGAAAGGTTGCTGTTCCACTCCAGTTCTGTAGGTGGCATTAAGGTATTCTGACAGACAGCTAACCTTTTTGTAAAACTGGTGCAACACCCAACACTATTTTGTGCAATCAAGGTAAAACAAAAAGCTTGGTGGTCAGCGCATTTTTACATTTGGCGTTCTTTGCCTTCTAGCCCGCCAGTCTGTCAACACAATCCTCAATTTTCCAGGACGGTATCTGATCAACACGGTGAAATATCGATGGGAAGTCAAAACCCATCGCACACTGACGAAAAAATGTTTTCTTTGTCGTTAAGCCAAGGAATGCGGACTCGGTGGATGCCCGCCGGCCGACCTCCAGCACCAGCGCTCGACTCCACCGGCCAACGCCATCATCAGTTAGCAGAGAAGAACATCTGCTGGATGATATAAACTTTGACCCTGTGCACCACAGATCATGAAAAGGTGTATTTTGGAAGGGTTTGGACTTGTGTGTGGGCAACAGAAAAACAATAATAACAAAAAAAATATGACATACACATATCAAATAAATACATTACACAAATTGTTTTAATTAATTCATAATTAATACATTAATATTAAAAAAACATTTAGTAAATAGGCCACACGGTGGCTGGGTGGATAGCATGTTGGCCTCACAGTGAGGAGATCAGGATTAGAATCTCCATTGAGCATCTCTGTGTGGAGTTTGCATGTTTTCCCCGTGCGCGCGTGGGTTTTCTCCCACATTCCAAAAAAACATGCATGTTAGGTTAATTGGCGACTCTAAATTGTCCATAGGTAAGAATGTGAGTGTGAATCTTTGTGTATATGTGCCCTGCGATTGATTGGCGACCAGTCCAAGGTGTACCCCGCCTCCCGCCCAAAGCCAGCTGGGATAGGCTCCAGCATACCCACGACCCTAATGAGGATAAGCGGCATAGAAAATGGATAAGTCCATTATCCATTTGAAAAATTGCAAGAATTTAGAGTTCAAGAAAGTTCTAAGTAAAGCTTCCAAATGCAAAACAAAGAAATGTGAGGGAGAACATTTTGAGTAAGCAATTTATTGCAAACAAACATTCAAGTGAAGTAGCTTGTTCATCAGCTCAGGGGTCCCCGAGCACTGGCCCGTGGACCGGTACAGGGCCGCGGACCACTTGGTACTGGGCCGCACGAGAAATAATTAACTATTTCTGTTCTCTTGGCCACTACATCAGTAAATGGAAATGCACTGACATTCTTGTAAATAACCTCAAAAATTGGTTTGGGCATGCATGATGCCAGTGTTCCCCAGAGGCAAGTGGAAATGTTGCTCCAGGTGGTGAAGATGGCTTCACAGAGGACATATGCTGTCTGGACCTGAGTCCATTTTTGTGAACTTCCCTTGCCATCCATCCCCAAATGTTTTCAGTTGGATTTAGATCAAGGGAACATGCTAGATGGTTCAAACCAGTGAAATTATTCCTCTGGATGAAGTTATTTTTACAGACAGGCATTGCGAACATCATTGCAAAAGCCAGTCAATACCACACAGACGAGGGCATGAAGTCATGAAGGATGCCCCCTGCATCATCTCCACATACCCAGCTGCCATTGGATTCCCCTGCACACACTGATTGATTGATTTTTCCATTGAAGGAAAAAGCACCCCAGAACATAATGGCACCCCCTCCACAGAGCTGCATGAAAAACATCTGAGGTGGGATCTCCTTGCCATGCCAGTAATGTTGGAAGCCATCAGGAGAGGTTACATTTTCTTTCATTAGAGAATAAACATTTCCTCGACCTTTCAATGGCCCATGTTTGGCACTTATGCAAATCCCAAACTGGAAGTTTCAAGAAACAAGGCCCCTGAAGAGGTTTTTTGTTCTTAAAGCCCTCCTCTTAGAGATTGGACTTCCCTCGCCAACAGTAACAACCTTCATTTAGGCCGAGTATTGTTTTATTAAGTTTAAAATGACCTCAGCAGCTCGACCGCACACTTACCACCAACCAAACCACCAAGATGACGCTATCTTGTTTGTACAAGCACACTTTAGCAGCAATATGAGTTAAAAAGTCACGTGATGTTTAAGATAATTAGGGTTTAGCTAAGAGTGCTACCTATTAGCATCTTGTCATAATTAGACAGACAGTAAACAATGATTGCAATTGAATTTCTTTTACGTGTGTGTATATGTTCTTTTAACTTTGCTTTTTTACTTCAGACATCTTGAAAGCTTGCCCTGCAATTGACTGGCGACCAGTCCAGGGTGTACCCCGCCTCCCGCCCGAAGTCAGCTGGGATAGGCTCCAGCAAACCCGCGACCCTAATGAGGATAAGCGGTATAGAAGAAATTGAATGAATGAATGAATCTTGAAAGCTGTCTCTCCTCTTCTTCGTGGTGACTTCAAAATCAACATTGTCTGCTGCATAATTCTCCCAGAATGCTTCACATACAAATTACACCCTAAACCTTTTGTTTAGGGTGTGTCGTATTTAAATGTTGTATGTTATTTATATTTAGTGCCAACTTCAAACAAAAAATAATAATCTGCTCGACACAGAGATCACATGACAAAGTCAGTGTGCAGCGTGTGCTTGCACCAACACAGGCAGACACACACGTTTCACGTCACATGCTGTCAATCACTGCTACTTGCTGCCATCTAGTGGCGGTTTTCCTGCATGGCGGCAGTGGGTGATGGGCCATTAAACAGTCTTTCAGGTATCCATCACTCTGCAAACACTGTTCACTTCTTTTTGCACTTGTGGGGTAGTTATTTTAGTCTTATAGGATTTTTAATGCAGTGGATCACTTTTTTGCACACATGTACCACAGCAATTTTAGTCTTATTATAGTGGTTTACTTCATTTTACACTTGAATGACATACTGTATATTGTAGTCTCATTGGTTTTGTTATACAACACTCCATTGCCTTTACCATTGTAATACTTATTTAGTTTTATTAACAGTGTCTCAATACTTTTTACACTTGTATGACAGTTATTTTAGTCTTATTTAGATGCATTATAGTGTAAGTTTACTTGTTTTAGTCTTGTATTGCACTTCTTTTTGCAATTTTCGGTAGCTATTTTAGACTAATTCGAGTTTTTGTACATTGCATCACATCTTTACACACCAGTGTGAGTATTTAAGTCTTATTTACCTTTTTAGACAGTGGTTAACTTATTTTTACAAAGGTACTGATTAAGGTAGGTACTGATTTTGTTTTATTTTGCAATGGTTGAAATATTTATCTATTTTAGTGCACTTTAAATTTTCATATCGTGATGTCACTTCTTTTTACACTTAAATGACACATACACCTTCATATTCAGTTTTACTACACAGTGGTACAATTCTTATTACATGACAGTTATTGTTATTTTATTTTGTGTATTGAAGTGGTTCACCTCTTTTCTCACTTCCATGACATAAATAAAATGATCTTAGTCACATTTAGTTTTTAATACAGTGGCTCACTTCTGTTTACACTTGTATGAGTTATTTTTGTCGTCCTTCATATTTTCCAGTAGTTCTCTATACACTTTTACTGGTGTGGTGGAAAAAAAGCTTGTCGTCAATCAATCAAAGCATTAACAGCTGTTTGGTCTAGCGGGGGGAGGTTAAAGGTTAGCCAAAGGTGAGCCAACAGTGATGGAAGACCAAGACAGGCTTGACTGAATGTCCAAGGATGTTATATTCTTGAGGTGGACAAAAACTTTTTTAGGATCATGGGGTTATGCTGGAGCCTACCCCAGCACATTTTGAGACATGAAAAAGTTTGTGACAAAGACAATGACATAAATAATTTAAACTGGTGAAACTTGCATTTCAGCTGCCGTAATTCAACACTTCCTTGTGCACCAAAAGCATTTTGCTGTGTACTCTGACCAAATTTCAGCAAAACGTTACATCCCATTAAACATAAACGGCGTATTCCACACACACTGTTGCTAAAACTGAAGACGCCTGCAATGACGCACATTGCGAGTATCTAAGGGTTATTTCTTCTTTCTTTTCGTCAATACTCAGACAAAAATGAAAGTCACACTGATTCAAAGTATAGAAATACTAGATAGACATTTATTTACGTGCAATCCATTTAATTATTATTAGGAGACTTTTTGTCTTTTTTTTGTTTATGTAATTTATTATGTTGTTTGTTTACATTTACTTTATTTAAAAGCTCTTGACATTCCAATTACAATGTTAAAATAATCTTGAGAAATTGGTTTAATATATATAAATAGAAGTGTATTGCTTTTGATACAGTGTACTAGCATTATTATGCCATTTGTTATCATTACAATAACAAAATAAAATGTTATAAAACTGTAATACAAATTATTATGCAATAAGTTCTCATTGCATTAATGAAACAAATGTGTCAAAATAATGTTGGCAGTAATATTGTTCATCAGTAAAAATTTGTAGGGCAATTATCGTCCAGCAAAAGTTTTGATCGTGACAGGCCTAGACATAGCTATTGTCCCGCAGCTGCGACTTGAGTTGAGTTATGCCACAAGTCTCAGCTTTTTTTTGATCGCGGCTGTAAAATGCAATGAAGCCAAGGAAAATTTCAAGTGCCAGCATTTTAATTAAGAAGAAGAGAAACACTGTTGAATTCATAAATAACCCGTAGCAATACAGGAAGGTGCTGTCAATGATGATATCGCCGAATATCACAAATTCAGTCAAGGTAAAAAAGACATTAAATCTTCATTCATTTGGTTTGGTTTGGTCTGGTATAATTTGTTTGGAACATTATTACATTGTACAAGAATTATTCATGTTACATTTCTCAGTTCTACATGTCCGAAAAGGAGTAGGAAGAAGCAGAGCTTATTTAATCCTACCCCCTTCTCACATGATTTTCTAATATATACTCATACATACTGTGCAAATAAATGCATACACACGTACATTCATATGTATACATACATACATACACATACATGCATATATCATATTTTTCTTTTTAAAAAAATTTTTTGTCCCTCCTCTTTCCTCCCCTGTTGATTTCCTGATCAGCATCTTGCTGTCTTGGTGTTGTACTGTGAGTGTCATTAAATGTAAGTACTTGAGTTCCTGATTTGAATACTTTGTTGAGCGTGCTCTTTCAACGTTAATATCAATGTTCATGTTATTGAATGTAATCTTACTGTTTTTGTGCGTTGTATTCTCTTTTATCCTTGTTGTCATGATTATATGATGTTTAGTATGTATCCAGATCGTTGATATCTTTGACAGCCAGCACTCCTGCTTCTCCTTGACCTCCATGTAGCTTGATGTATATTTTTCCATTGGTGCTCCAAGTACTTTGTATCAGTCCCTGCTTCCTCAAGTCTCGTGCTTTCTTGGCAATGTCAGCGTTGCGTTTTGTCAGATGCTCATTTAAGTAGACGTTTGTGCCTTTCAAGTTCTTCTTGTTTAAGCAGTGCAGTTTTGAATTCCCTGTTGGCGAACTTGATGAAAGGTGTGGTGTTGTTTCCGCCATACAGAGTTACATTTAGTTTGTGTAAGTAATGGGACAGAAGCAGTTGTCTGTGGAGAACTATTGTGCATACAGGGAGCGGAGGGAGTGCATACAGACAAAATTACAAGCTCACCGATATCAGGAGCTGCTAATAGCTGTTAAAAGCGGATATTTAAAAAGACAAATCGTCATTTACTATTATCATCCTGTAGAGCATTGATGTCGTATAATGCATGATTTCTTTCCTTGAGGTATTTAACATCCTTGAGAGCAGCACGCAAGGCAGCGTTGTCTTCCAATAATGTCTTGAGACCATTCTGCAGAACTCTAACATCCTTGCATAGTGCTCTATTTTCTTCCATATGGTCGCCAGTCAATCGCAGGGCACATATAGACAAACAAACATTCACACTCTAATGGAAAATTTAGAGTCGCCAATTAACCTAACATGCATGTTTCTGAAATGTGGGAGGAAACCGGAGTACCCAGAGAAAACCCAAACACGCACGGGGAGAACATGCAAACTCCACACAGAGATGCCCAACGGAGATTCAAACCCTGGGTGGATGGGTGCGCGTCCCGGTGCCGGATTGGTGCCTGGGAAGACCTGGGTTGGGGGAGTGCGCATGGGATTGGGCGGGTGTGGGTTTGTGTGCGCGAGTGCTGGTGTGTGACAGTGTGTGTTTCTGTGTGTGTTGGGTGCAGGGGATTCAACAGTGGTGTGGGCACTGGGGTCAGTGGTGGGGGGTGAGGTGTAATACTGTGCCTGGAGAGTTGCTGCCTCTCCGAGTGGTGGGGTGTGTTGCCCGGATTCCTCCCGGATACGGGGTGGGATGGCTGTGGTGGTGTTCGGGCGTGCGGGCCACTGGGATCTCCTACAGTGGCTTGCCTGTTGGCTTTGAGTACAACTGGGTGAGGCTTCTCCCGGACTCCAGTCGCTGGGCGTCCGGGGCCTATGAATGGCCTTGCCTCGTGCCAGCCCCTGCCCCACGGTGGGTCCTCGGGAAAAAGGGGTGCCTACTGCCTCTTGGCTCGTCCTCTGGGAGGGATTTTTTTTTTTTTCCTCCCAGTCCTACTATCCCTCGGTTCCTCGCCCCCCCACTCCCTGCAAACAACCACATAGGATCTTGGGGAGTGCGCGTGCTCCATGGGGGTGTGGCAGGAGGGGGGTCACAAACAATGACCTCCTTCTGTGGTGCCCTGGGGGCCGCAAACTCCCCAGTTTTAATTACACTTACTCACTATTCATAGACTCACAAACACCTCACTTTTATTTTTGGGGTGGCCGGACTCGTGTCACCTGGTGGGCAGAACTACTCAGTCGTGCTCAGCAGGCGATGTGGTTCTGACCCATGGTGTCACATAGTTTCGGCTCCTAAATTTTAACTGCATACACACACCTCTCACACCTAATAACACTCTCAGTTGGGTGGAGGGGCGGGGATTAGAGGGTCCTATTACACCCTTGTTTTCTTGGACGCTCCCTGGGGCGGGGGGTGGTCATGGGGAGTGGTCGGTTCGGCTCCGGGTCTCAGTCGGCTGCAGTACTGGGAGGAGTGCAGTCGTGTATGGGTGTGCGTGGGTGTGCGTGTGGGTGTGTGACTGTGCAGAGGGCTGTGGCTGTGGGATTCCCAGCGGCCGGGTACGGTAGTATGGCCCCGTGTTTTGAGGGAGCTCACGGTGGTGCTGCTCGCTGCATTGGGGGGGTGGCACATCCAGGTGCATATGTGAAAAAGTAGGTGTATGCATGTTGGCATGTGTGAGTGGGGGAACAGGGTTTGGTGTGGGTACTGGGGCGTGAGAGCACTGGCGGGTGGTGTGGACGGGGTTCTGTTGGGGGGGAAAACCCATGGGCCCTCTACAGGCGCCTGCCTCTGGTGTCGGGGTAGGGGATGGCCCGCGGCAGCTGTGTCTGGGGCGGCCTGGGGCTCCTGGGGTGTTGAATGTGGTCCCTGCTTTGGGGGGTGGGTGGCTTCTGGGCCCGGGGGCTCAGGGGCGGAGGCCCTGCTTGCCCGTAGCTGGCCGGCCCTCGGAGAATGTTCCAACAGTTGTGGTCCGTGCCCCCCTGCCCCCTGTGGCCCTTGCTCAGTTGCCGATTGGCATCCTGCCGGGTCTCCCTTGTACCTCTTCGGAGTGGACTTGCTGTTACCTCTTGGGGGTGCAGGGTCGGGCCGTCCGCTCTGTGGGGTGCCTGCTGCGGGGCCGTGCTCCGGCGTCTTCGTAGTGGGACCCTCGCTTTTGGAGGGAGTGTGGTTTGGGAAGCATGGCTGTGTTCACCACGTACATCTCCTCATTCTCTGTTTCACTCAGATGCAGTTATCCTGTCACTGCAGAGTAATGTAGATTTGTTGCACGTGTCATCTGGATGGTCATTGTTCAAGAGGTTCTGTTTTTCTCGTTGTTCTTCTTTTATGTTTATTATTATTAGTATGTATGTATGTATTTATGTGTATACATATATATGAACACAGTATGTGTATGCGTGTACATATATGAATACATATATATGTGTATGTATATATGTGTGTATTTATATATTTATATATATATTCTTATTTATTTGATTTTTGTTTCCTCTTTCTTTTTCTGTACTTTTGCTCATTTTGCTCTGTGACTATTCTGGTTGTTGCTGAAATCGTAATTATCATGGTTGTTTATAATATGGTTGAAATATGTTTGTGAGGTTCGTCTGCACCCTTTCTTATACCCCCCACCCGTCCTTTTTCAGGTCAGGTCCAGCGAGAAAAAAAACAAAGAAAAAAAAAAGACATATATACATTTTAAGAATCCATTTTATTTCAGCTCAATATTTGTTTCAGCTTGTGGAACAAATTATTTAAACTACAGTGTCTGTGGAGGGTCAAACAGGACGCGTGTACGGTAATGGCACATAAAAAAAACAGTGTTAAGGGAAACTTCTGTTAAATTATTCAAATACAACTTTATAGTCACACACGTGAAGTTGTACTGAACAAAAGAATACAGATAAAAAGTTTTTCAAGTGAGATATTAACAAACACTAATGATGTCACAATGCTAACCACAATCCTGGACTTTGTTCCAAATCGACTTAACCCGTACCCGAATGTGCTACGTTGTTACAGCATGGCAATAAAACCACACCGAACGCATCATCCTGATAAAATAGTCAAATATGGTTGAGTACAACACATACTGTTTAGCTTTTTGTACATTACAACTTACTTTGTGGTCACCCTTCACCATTGAACGACTTTTGCTGAAATTCTAAACGTCAGAGTGTTGCTTTGACCCGCGATCCGCTCTACTGCACTTCAAACAAACATCCTCTTGTCCTCGCTACATTGCCCATCCAGATTGATTTCTCTGCTGCAGTTTGTTGCCAATGTGATCCGCCACAGAGCACAAAATGTACACGTATGGACCAGCTGTGCTGTCAGTTTACACTTTTTGAACCGACGCACAATGTGCACAAAGTCAAAGTTCATAAGAGCTTAGGTCAGTGGGTCAGCAGACTGACGTAAAAAGCAGTAAAGACTCCAGCATCACCATGTGCTTACTCACTTGGTAGCAAAGTAAATATTTTATGCTTCACTTTCTTTTACTGTACACTTTTATGCTTTACCTCTTTTCTGACCTATAAATGTTATTACAATGTTGCATTCTCGTGTTCAACAATGCCAACGCTTCAGATAACGAGGTTTGTGCAAATGGAGGGGGCGTCCCTCCTTTCTGCCACCAGGCTGCCTCTCGGTGTACGCCCTGAAATCCGTTTTGGATGTCTCTGTATGCCGTGTTTCTTTTTTTTGTGTGTGTGTGTGTCTCTTGTCCAGCATCATAACAGCTGAATAGGAGTCAAGCTGCCTTTAAATGCTGAGCAAAATCGCTTTGCCAAGGGAAACTTCATAATCCAAATGAGTCTCCCTTGACATTTGACTGCGTTTATTATGAATTTTGTTGAGCCACATTTCGATGCCGGACCTGACCTGAAAAGGGATGGATGGAGTGTGGGGTGGGGGATATAAGAAAGAGATATAAGAATATATAAGATATAAGATATAAGAATGAGAAGAATCTCACAAACATATTTCAACCATATTACAAACAATGATAATCACAATTTCAGCAACAACCAGAACAGTCACAGAGCAAAATGAGTAAAAATACAGAAAAAGGAAAAAAAGAAAAATAAATAAATAAATATATATATACACACATACATACATATATAAATATATATACATACACATATATATATACATATACGTACACGTATACATACACATAATGTGCACATACACTTATCCATGCAGTACATACATACATACGTACTAATAATAATAAACATAAAAGAAAAACAATGAGAAAAAAAGAACCTCTTGAACAATGACCATCCAGATGACACGTGCAACAAATCTACATTAAATCTACATTACTCTGCAGTGACAGGATAACTGCATCAGAGTGAAACAGAGAATGAGGAGATGTTCGTGGTGAACACAGCCATGCATCCCAAACCACACTCCCTCCAAAAGCGAGGGTCCGACTAGGAAGACGTCGGCCCGGCCCCCCAGAAGGCTCCCCACAGAGGGGATGGCTCGACCCCACTCCCCAAGAGGCGACCGCTAGTCCACTCCGAAGAGGTGCAAGCCAGAGCCGGCCGGACACCACGCGGCAGCCGAGCAAGAGACAACGAGGGGCACCACCGTACCCGGCTGCTGGGAATCCCACAGCGGCCCCCACCCCATCAGTAGCTGTCACAGCCACAGCCCTATGCCCAGGCACACAAACGTGCACATACGCGCACACGACGACCCTCCCCCCAACATTGCAGCCGGCTGAGACCCGGAGCCGAACCAACCCGCTCCCCCCGACCAACGTTGGGCAACGTTGAGAAATGTTTGTTCAGTGTGAGGGAAAGCTAATTTTGTTTGGCAACATGAAGATGGACTAGCCGCCAACCTGTTGCTGAAGTCTGACGCCTTCCAAAGTTACTTGGTCGTGCTGAAGAGTCAGAAGAGCAAGTTGTATCAGTGTCAACTTACCAGTGTCCTAACTTTGTTTAGTTTGTGTAAGTAATGGGACAGAAGCAGTTGTCTGTGGAGAATGATTGTGCATACAGGGAGCGGAGGGAGTGCATACAGACAAAATTACAAGCTCACCGATATCAGAAGCTGCTAATAGCTGTTAAAAGCGGATATTTAAAAAGACAAATCGTCATTTCTACCAACTGCTGTAACGCCTAGGAAGTGGGGTCCAGCAGCTGTCCCGGGAGTGTGAGTGGGCTATGTTTTTTTCTATAATACATGACAAAATTCATTAAAAATCATTAAAAATTCAAATTCATTAAGTCAGTCAGCATGTATTACTCCTTGCTGGCTGTGATTCCCAGAGGTTTGTTACAAAAGTCAAACAATATTGTTGGTCATGTTGTGTAATAAAAAAGTAAATTCTATGGTTGCATTATTATTAGTAAAAGTGGTAATGGTAATGGTTTAATTTTATATATAACATATAAATTATGTTAGAATTATCACTTAATACAACTAACAGTTCCACATGTCCAAAAGGAGTAGGAAGAAGCAAAGCTTATTTAATTCTTATTTAAAACTTATGATTGGTACTGTATTGGATCAGCAAGACTATTATTTAAAAAAAAACGTATCAAAGGCCAAAAAGGTCAACCACGAAACAGCAATCATGTATGTGGACGACTCACTTATACTCACTTAATAAAACATTTCTGTCGTACTGTTGTCACAGGTAAATAAACAAGAATGAAATACAAGTCAAATTAAGTAGTAATTTTGACACGCGCCCCCAGTGGATATTCTGAGCTGATGCCGTCCTGGCTGTGAAGTCACAGCCAGGACCACATTCTGAGAACCAAATTCAAACACATGCAGCCATGAACGCACAGCAAAGCCAAGAAAGTGTCATGTTCACAACAATAACACAATAATAATTCACTGATATTGTGTTGTGATAACTATGATATAAAACACACAAAAATTGGCAACAAGTATATTTTTTTGACTGTTAGTAAGTGACACTGACTGCTATATGCACATTGCAAAATAAAAGACCAGTGAGCAGCGATGGATGCTTAGTTACCCTTGGCATAAAACCCATACCATAATTCTAAGATTTGTAGAATAGAAATAGTTTTAAAAAATATGGCTTTACTTCCTGAAATTAACAGTCAAGAACACTTACGAGTGACATCGGCAACCAGGTGCAAACAAGCACAGGTGTCTGTCAGCTACTATGGAAATATCCTAATGTTTGCCAAGTTTGCCAATGCATCTGACAAGGTGTCTTATAGAAATGTGAACAAGTTCAGTGTGTCTCCTTGATAGATAGATGACCAGCAAAAACCCAACATAACGAGCAGGCATAATATTAAAAAAATATAACAAACAACAGAAATTCATCCATAACAATGGGGGAGCTTCGGGGTTGACAGCAGCTTCCTGGTGGGAACTTCCGACTTAAACAGCCTGAGATTCTCCTCCTCCTCCAATTGCAAAAAAAGTGACAAAAAATGTCAAAAGAAATTGTAACTATTTCAACCTTCGAAGATAACACAGTTGATCGTGAGATTAACTTTCTTGGAGAGCTGCTTGAAACCAAAATTTAATTTGGAGATTAATAAAGTATCTATCTGTCTATCCATGCCTTTCAGCCTTATTTTTTACTGAGAAAATAATTAACGTGTTTTGGAGTCATGCGCACTTCAATTCTTGTATTTTTTTTTTTTACATGTACTCCACTTTTATTTGTTCAAGGAGTGCCAGTTAAGACCAAGCTCTCTTTTCCAATGATGCCGTTACAAACTTATCATTAAAACAATATAGATGCATGGTATAAGCACTACTAACAACAAGTGAAAAGGCAAGGCACATGTACTGTACATTCAGAATGCATGGAGTCCATGATAATCTTAAAATGATTTAAAGTAATTCTGTGGTGGCTGAGATGAAAGATTAGGAGCTAAGAAATTGTGAGCAAGTAACTGAACAACTTAGAACAAAGCAAACTTGTTAAATAAGCATATAGAACATAAAAAGGCCTTAAATAAACACAAAACACACATTTCTCCACTGCTGCCCACATCAGCAACACAAAAGGTTCTCATTACCCAACAATACCCACAGCGAGCGACGGGCATTCGGGAACATTGGATTCTCTGTGTTCTAAACGCTGCCAGTGTTTTGTGTACAGTATGAGTGACTGGGGTGTTAACTTCCAAATACGTTTTGTCTTACACTAAAATCCCTCTAGAATGGAATTTGCACATAGACCGTTGACCTCCGTTATAACTCAAGGACCACTGAACAACATGTCTCTGTGATTGCTTTGGAAACGAAAAAAGGGTTGTTAAATTCCATAAAACTCACTACCATCTGTGCTCAAACTCACATCTTTGTTTTGTGTTCATGTCCCTTCAAACCTCCCTGTCCTCGCTGTGATGTCCCCCCTGAGGTCAAGGTTCAAGAGGTTCAGCTGTGTACACTCCAGTGAAGACCCCAGAAAAACACATTCACTGCCTGCATCCTTTCCAGACTTATTCTCAGAACCACACAATTACGCACCATTTAATGAATCCCTCTAGGGTACGACCCGCATTCCACTGTGGCTTACTGCAGTAATGCTGTAAGGATGCCGGCCAGTGCTACTTCGTAAACAAGTTTACTTACTAAAAGACATCCGACTGCTGCTAAAGATGATGGTGGGCTTACCCCAAAGGCCAGGTTGTCTGCACCCTCCGCCTTCAAGCCCAGCTCCAGCCTCTCGACTTTGCTCAGGTGCATGCTGCAGTCTTGCCAGCTACAAAGTAGACAAACACCCACAGGGAGTAAAGCGTGTTAGGAGCGTTAAGAGGGGAACGTGACGAAACTGCCTTGCGTCACACAGCAAGCTCGACCTGGCAGTCGGGAAGAGAGTGTCTAAGTGGGAGGAAAAAAACTGCGCTGTTCTTTATCCATCCTGTCGTATGGTCATGTGATGCATGACTGTGGATCCTATGAGAGGAAACGAGCGCGTATGTCACATGGGTCTTTTCATTTGTCACCCTCATCAGGTGGGGACTGCCTTAGCAACGCTGAGGAGTCACGCAACCGCAGGCAGTCGCCTAGAGTCTGTCTAACTTCAGACACTTAAGGCACTTCGAGTGGAACTTCAGCAACGTTGCTTCATGTCCCACAGAAAGTCAGAAATAGAAGTACACTTAGTGCCCCACAAGATCCAATCTACGCCTTGTAGGACTAACTGCTAGATTCCAAGGTAACTGCAGTAATCATTCCAAGTCCAAAAAGGCACATCAACGCCCCCTAATTGTAAAAGGTTTCCTTTGAGGCTCCCACCCCAAAAGGTCCAACCTACACCAATGTACATACAACTATTTATTGGAGGTACAATCCAAGGTAACTGATTTGACCATTTCCTGGTCCAAAAAGGTACACGTGTGGTCGCTAACTATAAAAGCTTTTGAGGGTAAACACCCAGCGACAACACCCCAAAAGCCTATAAAAGCAGAACCTCTGAAGGTACCATCTAATAAGACAATGGAGCCCTGAAGGTCCGACGTAACTGACGTGGTAAAAAATCAGTGTTTTTCTCAAATCAAGTCTCAAATCTTTATTTCCAAGTCTATCCTAAGCACTCATTACCAAAATAAAGTAACCAAATAAAATGCTCTTTGGCTGCGTTTTTTGTTTTTTCCCACCTTCTGTTTTTCTACTTGAATTTTTTGAATTTCTTTTTCTCCATTTACACTTATTTTTACCAGCATAATATGTGTGATTTTGGGGTGAGTGAATAAAAAGTCAGTTAATTAAATGCAAAAAAAAAAACTTACATTTACTGATGCAATACATCAATGAACAATTAAGTGAGAACTGGATGTGGCTTGGCTAACTTTTCTAATGGGATGTCAGCCTCTGCACACATTGCTACAAAATCTGCAACAAACTTTAATGCCCGTGCTCGTGATTACGGAAGATGTAGTCACCAGTGCATTTCCAACTGCATATGTAAGAAATTTTTTATGACATGCGTATTTGTTTACGGTCAGACATGTGTCAAACGGCCATTCTTATTTTGAAGGCTGGGTCGGATGCTCTGTGCGTGAGGATGTCGGCTGAATGTGCAAAAATAAAAGTGATTCTTTTTTTCCCATTTAGAACCTGCATCTCATCATTGAGCATTGTAAAACGCTTTTTACATTAAAGGGGTAAAAAACAATGCAGTGAAAATATACTCATCCAGCCCGCGTTGCACACACGAGCTAACCCCGCCAGCTTGCGTTCATGCTCCGATAAGAGGAAATTTTGCAAACTTTTGCCGCTGTTCACTGCCATTTCAACATGTTTGAGCCATTTTCCCCACACAGCACAATTATTCCCCACACCAACGTTCCTTCTTCTCAAGATGACAGCATTTCATTCACATTATGTCGTTCCATTCCATTTCGTTGTCCTCCGCTTACCCGGGTCCGGGTTGCGGGGGCAGCAGTTTCAGTAGGGAAGTCCAGAGTTTCCGGTCTCTGGCAACCTCTTACAGGGCCGTTCCCAGGCCAGCTATAAGACATAGTTCCTCCAGCGTGTCCTAGGTATTCCCCGAGGGCTTCTCCCAGCTGGGCATGCCCGGAACCCCTCACCAGGGAGGCGCCCTGGAGGCATCCGGACTAGATGCCCGAGCCACCTCAACTGGCTCCTCTCGATGTGAAGGAGCAGCGGCCATACTCTGAGCTCCTCTCAGAATCCCTATACTCCTCACCCGATCTCTCAGGGTGAGTCCAGGCACCCTACGGAGGAAACTCATTTCCGCCGCTTGTATCCACGATCTTGTTCTTTTGGTCATGACCTATAACTCATGACTATAGGTGAGGGTGGGAACATAGGTTGATCGGTAAACAGAGTGGGGCAAGACCTCACTCCTAACCCGGAGGCTATAATCCACCCGTTTCCGACTGAGAAACATGGCCTCCGATTTGGAGGTGCTGAGTCTCATCCCAGAAGCTTCACAAACAGCTGCAAACTGCTCCAGTAAACGTTGAAGGTCACAGACTGATGAGGCCATCAGGACCACATCATCTGCAAATAGCAGAGACGAGATCTTAAGGTCCCCTCTGTGAATCGCCACCTTATCATGGTGGAGTGGTTTGAGTGCTCGAGTGATCCTACGAGCTATGTTGTCGGGGGCTTTATGTCCCTGGTAGGGTCTCCAGAGGCAAACAGGTTCTAGGTGACGGGCCAGACTAAGAGTGATTCAGAGGACCCTATGAAGAACGATAAAAAGAGGGACCGCACCTCGCCCGGACGTGGGATACCGGGGCCTCACCCTGGAGCCAGGCCTGGGGAAGGGGCTCGCAGGCGAGCGCCTGGTGGCAAGGCCTTCACCCGTGGGGGCCTAGCCCGAAGAAGCCACCCGGGAACTCCCCCTGCAGACCCACCACCTGCAGGGGCAAGCAAAAGGGTCCGGTGCAATGCAATTTGGGCAGTGGTCGAGGACGGGTGTCCGGGCGACCTGGTCTTCGGTGGCCAAATCTGGTTCTTGGGACATGGAGTGTAACTTCTCTGGTGGGGAAGGAGCCCGAGCTTGTGGAAGAGGCGGAGAGATTCCGACTAGATATAGTCGGACTCACCTCAACCAACAGTTTGGGCTCTGGAACCAAATTCCTTGAG
>QODF01000012.1:219712-347241 GCA_024372805.1 Oostethus manadensis
AGGCAAAAACTCGGGTGTGGGAGGAGTTTGGTGAGGCTATGGAGCACGACTTTCGGTCGGCCTCAAAGAGGTTCTGGCAAACCGTCCGACACCTCAGAAAGGGGAAGCGGCCCCCAGTTAACACTGTTTACAGTGTGGACGGGGGCTTGCTGACCTCGACGGAGGATATAGTTGGTCGGTGGAAGAAATACTTTGAGGCCCTTCTCAATCCCACTGACATGCCTTCCGTAGAGGAAGCAGAGTCTGAGGATTTGTACGTGGACAGTTCTATCACCGTGGCTGAGGTAATTGGGGTAGTTAAAACACTCCCCAATGGCAAGGCTCCGGGGGCAGATGAGTTCCGCCCTGAATTCCTCAAGGCTCTGGATGTTAGGGGACTGTGTTGGTTGACACGCCTCTACAACATTGCATGGAAGTCGGGAACAGTACTTCTGAACTGGCAGACCAGGGTGGTGGTCCCCATTTTTAAAAAAGGAGGGTGCAGTAAACAAGATTACATACATTAGTTTATTCAGAAACCAAAATGAACACACACTGAAACACACCATGATTATTTTTTCCCCCACTTACCTACTTCAGCTAACTTGATTTAAGAGTCAGTTTCTAGCCGCAGCTATTTTACACTTGTACTGTACTGTGTATAAAAAAGATGCTCAATTCAAGTTACCCACGGCATTAGCTCACGTCAGGTATCCGTCCAAGTTTGTGCAATTTTAGATGCAAGTTGTTGCTTGTCTACCTGTTTTTCTTGTAGTGGAGGTTTTGCACAAAAATTTTAATAAAGCAACTATTGGCTTTATGTTTATGACCTCATAATTTGCTAATACAAACACATTTTATCCTTGGCTGAACTCCAGGAGTTTGGTGCTCACAGGGGCGTAATTCACACACTCGTTTGTTCGTGAGTATTCCTTTGCGGTTGTTTGAAGTGATGGTGGGGGTAGGAATAATGGATAATTTGTAAAAAAAAAAAAAATTCGGGCAAGCAGGACTTTAAACTAGGACTTTTAACTGGCCTGTTTATTTCCTGAAAGTTTTGTGGAGTGTGTGTGTTCATGTGTTGTGAGTTGCACCAGAAGGCCATGTTGATTCTATTAGTGGTTTGTAGGTGCTCTTGCTGACATTAAATGACCTGAGCTTTCTCAGCAGGTGGAAGTGCTGGCTTCCACCTGAAATTGATGCCATGTTTGTTGTACATGTTTGCTTTTGTTTAAATAAAAAAATAAAATTAATTAGAATTGACTCAACAGACTTCCCAGTCCCTTCAGCCACACAAACTGTAACACCTCCTGTATCCATCAAAATAAAAGCACACGAGTAAAACATGCACAGTTAGACTACTGTACACTCAATTCACACTTTTCACTCTGAAAACATGCTTGCTACTTTGGCTTTGCAGCATGTTTTATAAAACAGCCCTTTCTGTTAAGCACTGTAAGAGTGTTTTACTTGTTTTATTCCAGGCTCTTATTTTGTAATGTGTTCCACAAGGAAGTGAGGTACAGTATGTTAATGGTGATAAAAGGATGATGCAGCTATGCTTGTGTTCATGGCAGCAGTCTGTCTGGAATTCCATTCTATTCCATTTTCTTCCGCTTATCCGTAGGGCAGAAGTTTCAGTAGGGAAGTCCAGACTTCCCGGTCCCCGGCAACCTCTTCCAAGCTCCACCGGGAGGACACCAAGGCGATCCCAGGCCAGCTGTGAGACATAGTCCCTCCAGCGTGTCCTAGGTCTTCCCCGGGTTCTTCTCCCGACCGGGCATGCCCGAAACACCTCACCAGGGAGGCGCCCGGGAGGCATCCGGACTAGATGCTCGAGCCACCTCAACTGGCTCCTCTGTGAAGGAGCAGTGGCTCTACTCTGAGCTCCTCCCGGATGGCCGAGCTCCTCACCCTATCTTTTAGGGTGAGTCCAGCCACCCTACGGAGGAAACTCATTTCCGCCGCTTGTATCCGCTGTCTGTCTGGGATAATTAATAAAATATCTCCTAAAGCTTCATGCAACAGAACATTTTCTCATACAAAAATGAACATATCTCTCCTAGTTTTGCTTCTTATTCTTCTGTTTTTATACACACTCTGACAGCCAGTCTACCTTAAAAAAACACTATGTCAACTTTATGTTTTGTTTCGCCATAATCCTTGTTAGCAAGCGGCATTGGCGAGACGCTAACTTGAAAAACAGCGGCAAGGAATTGATTGTGTTATATGTTATTACACTTGTTGTTCCTCGTCAGGCCGCACGGTGGTCGAGTGGATAGCATGTTGGCCTCACAGTCAGGAGATGAGGGTTTGACTCTCCATTGGGCATCTCTGTGTGGAGTTTGCATGTTCTCCCCGTGCGTGTGTGAGTTTTCTCCGGGACTAAAAACAGAGTTTACAGCACTTGCAATTAAGTTGTTTGAACTTCCCATTGTTCGTAGCCTGTAGTTTATTTTGAGTAGTTCATACTTAATATTCCTTAAGTATTGTAGACAAATCAATGTAGTTACTGGAACTCAGTGGAAATAGTATTCTTTACTTAAATCTTTTGTACATACAGCCCAGAAACATCTATTTTGGTCAACTATGGTCATAAAGTTAAATTTACTTAGTTATTTTAAGGCAATCAGTATGCACATTTTTAAGTAAGGTTAACTAACTGAATTCTACAGTGTGTAATGTAGTTCAGATCAAATAACATCTCCAAAAAGTAGTAGTCGCGTGGTAAATTATTTATCTACACAACAGTACACAGAATAATAGGTGTCCGGTATCTTTGTGATTTATTGAGCAAAATAAATCAAAGCAAGACAAATATTGTCCCATACGGTGCTGTGCAGCCAGGGCCAGCAGAGCCTTGTCTGTTGGTTTAACCACTACCAGATGCACTGACCCACTTTTAGAACTCAAATTCGAATATTGGTTCAATTTTATTCCAAATAGTGTATTACATTCATTTAGTTTGTTTTCTGGCAGTACTGCTTCCAGTAGTGCAGCTAATCAGATTTCAGCTTCTGTGTGTTGCCATATCATGTAATCTTCCCAGGGCCTTCAGAATCAGGAGTGCTGGTCTCTGTCATATACGCATCATTAGCAATGAGGCTATATTTTAGCCAATCAGACTTCTGATTCGCCTCTAAGAGGCAACTTGGCCTTCTGATTGGCTGATCAGAGCAAATGACAGACCCCCAGTGCTGACTGAGTGTTCGAGGCAAAAAATACATACAATCCATAGATGTACTACTAAATTCAACCCAACCCCTGACCAACTACAAAGATAAGACAAAACTTGAACACAATCCTCAGTCCGCACCTACAAAATTTTATGACTACGCGGATGGTCCCGCACGGAAAAACATGGCAGAGAAGCAAGAGCTCCTTGTGGCAGAGGTTCAAAAACAAACATCGTTATGATTTGGCTCTTAAAGATCACCGCGCTCAACAGATTGTCAATCATTCTTGGAGATAAAATGCTGCCACTTTTAGAAGAGACAAGGAGGCAGTGGGGGAAAAAAAGTCTATTTAAGTCTATTTTAGTTTAATGAGCGAGTTGACCATCTCTTTTTTCACTAATAAAGAACATCCTCTTTGTAAGCCCACGCTTGTTGCCATGTTATAAAGAACCATGCTTTTTACTATGGTGTATTGTTGTACGCATGCCATATACGCTCTACACTGCCCTCTATCGTCTGGGAAAATACGGGCTAACAGTGGGGACGTGATGCATGGACCATAAATGCTGCTAAAGTTGTCTCAGCCTGATTCCGCAAGTCTTATTTCCATGCGGTTTGTACATGCGTCATGCATACACCGAGCTTAACACTTCACTTTTTCGCTGAAACTAACCAGTGGTGTCCAAAGAGTGGCACAACGCACGTGTCATAGTTTTGGTTTAAACTGAGCATGCACGCTCCCGCAACCTGCATGCAGTTTTCGGCAGGCATGCAAATTTCGGCACAACACCGGCTCGGCCCCCAGCCTGTCCCGCCTTCCTCACCGGGCACAGACAGAGAACGGGAGTTCGGGGCGCAGGAGTCCAATGTGCAGCGGCGGCGGCCGGTGGTCCGGAAGCACGGTTTCTCTCTCACCCTGGCAGCCATGGCGGCGTCACAAAATGATTTCTAAAGGCTGAGATGTGTTACTGCTGTGTTACAGGCACTGGAAACAAGGTATGTAAAAAACATTTACAAACTTTCTGTGTAATCTACGTTTTATCCACTGCGTATGGTGACAGTTTGGGAGGACTATAAATTTTATCTCCAAAAAGGGGGGCGCGTGAAAAAAAAGTTTGGGAACCACTGGATTAGGTTAATTGGTGACTCTAAATTGTCCACAGGTATAAATGTGAGTGTGAATGCTTGTTTGTCTATATGTATCCTGTGTTTGACTGGTGACCAGACCAGGATGTACCCCGCCTCTCGCCCAAAGTCAGCCAGTGACTTTGGACCTGAGAAAAACACAGTGGACCAACACCAGCAGATGACAGGGCACCCTAAACCATCACTGACTGTGGAAACTTTACACTGGACCTCAAGCAACATGGATTCTGTGCCTCCGCTCTTGTCCTCCAGACTCTGGGATCTTGATCTCCAGAGGAAATGCAAAATACTGCCATCAGAGAACATAACTTTGGACCACTCAGCAACAGTCCAGTCCTTTTTGTCCTTAGACCAGTTCAGATGGTTCTGACGCTCTCTTTTGTTCAAGAGTGGCTTGACAACAAGAAATACGACTGCTAAAACCCTTGTCTTGCATACATCTGTGCGTGGTGGCTCCTGAAGCTCTGACTCCAGGTGCAGTCCATTCTGTGTTGAATCTCCGCCTCTTTTTTTAATGGGTTTTCTTTCACAACCCTCTTCAAAGTGTGGTTATCCCTATTGCTTGTGCACTTTTTTTACCACATCTTTTCCATCCTTGCAACTTTGTGTTAATATGCCTGTACACAGAGCTCTGTGAACAGCCAGCTTCTTCAGCAATTACGTTTGGTGTCTTGCCCTCCTTGTGTCAATGATTGTCTTTTGGGCCATAGTCAAATCAGCAATCTTCCCCATGAGTAGCCTACAAGACTAGACTGAGAGATCATTCAAAGGCCTTTGCAGGTACCTTGAGTGAATTTGCTAACTAGAATGGGACTATCGGTGTCTTCAATATTGAACCTTTCCACAATATTTTAATTTTCTACAATACTGAATTGGGGGTTTTCATGAGCTGTCAATAATGATAATCACAATTAAAAGAAATAAACGCTTCCAGTGCATCATATAATACGAGTTGAGGTATGAGT
Source organism: Oostethus manadensis (assembly GCA_024372805.1). Taxonomy (NCBI): domain Eukaryota; kingdom Metazoa; phylum Chordata; class Actinopteri; order Syngnathiformes; family Syngnathidae; genus Oostethus; species Oostethus manadensis. The sequence goes on from QODF01000012.1 coordinate 224,979, forward strand.
CAATAATTGAATGGAGTTACTGAAATACATCAACATTTTCATAATATTCTAATTTATTGATAAGCACCTTTTATATATTAAAACATTTTAATTTTGCTGTTTATGCTTTCATTGTTAACTTTGGCAGCTAATTTACACACAGCACTGTAGAAAGATGATCCTTAGACCAAGCTAGAAGCAATACAATTTTGGTGCATATCCAAATAAAGTTTTTTTTTTCACTTCTGCCTTATTACAGTCTGCTGGCATCGGGGCCTAATCTTGCATTGCAGTTGCTTTGACACATTTGCAACATGGAGACATGTATTATTAAACCACAGGATTCAACTTCTTAGCAACCGCTGCCATTTCCTTTCAACAATACGATGATGGCCACACTGCAGCTAAGGACTCAAACAGAAATTCAAATATATGATCTCAAAATTTTATTAAGAATGCCCTGCATACTAACTTTCCTGCTGTGAGTTCTCAGAAAAAAGACAAACACAATAGTGAATAATGGAGTCAACTGTGAAATGATCATCACCTGACTTTCATTCTTCTGAATCCTGACCTTTCGGGAAGCATCCACAACTTCCTGTTTAAGCGTCCAAGGCTTTATTATAGGAATTGTCTGTGTGTGTGTGACAAAAATCACACCCCAGGGATGACCAATGGATTGTTCCAGGACAAGTTGAAGAGTCATAATTGCTTCTGAGGTTAAAGCTTTTTGAAGGCCTGCCGGAAGGCTCACATTGCGTGAGAGATGAGCCAGTTTAGCACAGTATGGAGTGCAATCAGGTGACATTTTCCAGAAAATCTGTTTGACCCTAAAAACATACATAACATCATAGCCATCTTGTCACACATGATGGATTCATTCATGTCTGCTCGCTCACATTAGTGCGGAGTGTCTCACTTGAATGCCATCAAGTGTCGAGTGGAGTTTTTGAGTGATCCTTCTGAGTTGCATTTTGTACTCCCATGTGAAAATGAACAGAAAGAACGTGAAGTCAAGACACAGCTAAAACTAACTCAACACTACACACAATACATCTGCTATTGTGAAAAGTAGCGTTTTAATGATGTGTCTCTAAAGCACCAAACATGAAAAAAATATCCATAATCACCTCCCAAACTTGTTTCATCCACTTTTAAGAGAAGAGGCACTCAAAATCTCGCTTTTGAAGTTTTCATGAGGTGAGTGAGGGAAAAACGTCCTTCCTTATGGTCGGGCCTCGAGTTCTGAGCATTGATGGGAAGCGGGAGTAACGTTGCGATTCTCCCAGGATCGTCCACATTTTTTCATTTTGATTCCTAGTTTTGATGCCCACTTCGCCAAATGGAAGAAATAAACGCAAACACCAACCAAGAAGAAGTAGCTAAAAAGTTTGGCTTAACTTCATAAAAATGAGCGGTTCACTCAGTGCAACATTTGCAACACAGTGATATCATGCAAAAGACTCCAACAAGTGATGATGAGTCAAACGATACAGAGGGCTTCAGGATGCCCGCTGATGTGGAAGTTCGGTGTGAATAAAGACAGACAAATTTATTGAATCAAGAGAGCAGCTGCTAAAAAGCCATTGCAAAGCAGCAAACGGGTATTTGAAGCTGCTGGTGCCACTGAAGTCCAATGAACCTCAAAGTGTAGGATCCACCAGAGGTTCTTATGCATAAAGCTACAATTTGGCCACCCCAAGCTAATACTCAAGCCAAGCAGAAATACCAAGCAGAAACAGATGCAGTGGGCCCGCAAAGACATAAGGATTCATTTTCAAACAATCTTGTTTACAAATAAGGGCCATGCAACCTTGGGTAGTCCGGATGGATGAAGGAGAGTATAGCCAGCATATCTCAACAAGGCTGTGATGTCAGCAAGGAGGTGGCTGAGTTATGTTTTGGGTGGGAATCATTGGGGAAAAAAGCTGGTAGGCCCTTTATGGCCAATGAAAGGGCCTATGAATGTGGCTTACGCTACAAATTCAGCAAATGACAATTTTTGGTTCTAACAGTGTAATACTTTGAAACTCTGTTGTACATAATATTTTGGAACAGTGCATTTTAAGTTTTGTTTTTTCAAGAACATACTTTTATCATTGGGGGGTTTGTTCAATAAGTCATTCAATCATGGCGATTGTATTTTTTAGACTTTTTTGCAAAATCAGGGAAAAACGCAGTGTACTTGTGGCCGTTTTTTATATACGCTTTCCCAACACAACATCAGTGAATGTTATTATTGTGTTATTGTTGTGAATATGTCACTTTCTTGGCTTTGCTGTGAGTTCATAGCTGCATGTGTTTGAATCTGAATATGCTCTGGTCGTGGCGTCACAGCCAAGATAGTACCTGTTCAGAAAACTTGGTGGGGGAGTGAGTCAAAATTGTTAAAATCACAACTTCATTTCACTCCTATTTCAGTATTTTATTTATCCATGACAGCAGTATGATAAAAATATTTGATTTTCTTATTATTTTTTTCATACCTGCAACCCAATTGAGGATAAGCGCCATGGAAGATGGATGGATTTGGTGTCATGGGCACTTCAATGTTCAGAAACAGCACTCACACGAGAAAGGCACAGTGAACCCGCAGAGGTCTTTCATCTGTGAATCATTGGCCGCTTTAAAGCTCCTCTTTGTGTGAGTAAGATGATCAGCATCAAGGGACTTGCTGCTCATGTGCTGATTTCACACTCTTTGAAAGCTCATTCATTCATTCATTTTCTATACCGCTTGTCCTCATTAGGGGGTATGCTGGAGCCTATCCCAGCTGGCTTTGGGCGGGAGGCGGGCTACACGCTGGACTGGTCGCCAGTCAATCGCAGGGCACATATAGACAAACAAAGACAAACAACGAATCACACTCACATTCATGCCTATGGACAATTTAGAGTTGACAATTAACCTAACATAACCTAACATAAATTGCATGTGAAAGCTTTCAAAGAGGGCCTCCTTTTTGAAAGCTTTCGCATGCAAAGTCACCATTCACGCTATCTTCCATCTGGGCCATTTTCTCATGTCGCATAAACAAAATCCAAAAGGAAGCCCGTCTTTTGAAAGTACAGCTACTCCTGCTACCTGGAGCTGCCATAAGTTTGTCTGCACTCCACTCGTGACATTTCAAGAGATTTGACATGGTTCCACTCAGAAAGACTCATTGTACTTATTTACTCTTTCCGGTCAGAAGGATGAGGCTGTGGAGATTTACTCACGCAATAAAACCAAACTGGTTTGAACCCGCTACCGTTAAAAACACACCCAGCATCGCTGGATGTGTAAGCTTTAACACAGCATTGTGTTAAAGATTACACAGCCTCTCAGCTAGAGACCTCCTGCTAGACTGTGACAAAAGGGGACATTAGAGTGGACATCCATTGTAAAGAATTGATCGGCGCTATTTCCTCACTCACATGAGCCTCTGACTCTTGTGATGCCGGGTCCTGGCAACAGCTGCCGTCCAACACGGGACAGAGTGGGCGCCTCAAATATTACAGTCCTAAATGAGAAAGCAAGTAACTTGAGGACAGCAAAAGAAATGAGGACAGGCTGAACATCTTGACCCAGGCATTGCCTTTGTTGCTCATTGGGGGTGAGTGTTTTAAATAGTACATTAGATTGAACTTTATCATCGTTGTCATTATGCATAAGAGATCAAACTTAGCAGAAGTATGACAATGTCAACAACGCTGCAATAATGTACAGTTATGATAAAACCCTTGAGATATTATTACTTGGAATTTCATGGATATTAGCAAGGAAAATAATGGTTCTTCCACTTTCTCATTTATTTGTGGTGGATCTCTAGCTATAAATTTGGCGCTCCTTTTTTTTAAATTGGTGCCCAACACTTTATAATGGGACTCTCTATGAAGCTTGTCAGTACAACTCCATACAGTGGATGGCTGAGGTGGGAGCAAGTCAATGTTTTGTAAATCTTAAATAAGTCTCAAGTAAATAAGTGCAGGTCCAAGACAAGTCTTAAATCCAGACAGGTCAAAGCCCAGTCAAGTCCAAAGTCATAGCCTTGCAAATGTTTAAAACGGCGCTGTTTTGTGTGTCTCAAAAAAAATGCTGTTTTAACAATATAACAATCTATTCAATTTGACAAATGCAATGAATGCATTTTTAAGTGTTGTATTAAACAAACAAGACTAGTGTGACGAGACTTACTAGTCACAGAAATAGAGTGCTGACATAGAATGTTTTTGTCCACCTCAGGAAAGCTGAATAACATCCCTGATCATCCAAAATTAAAAGTCAGGCCTCTATTTGTCTTGCAAAGCCACTTGATGGCACTGTTGGTGCACCTTTCTCTCTCCCCCTCTGCAAACAAATAGCTAGTCATGCATTGAGAGAAAGGGGGAGTAGGAGTGGGACACCGCAGCCATGTGCCTACGCACACAACAGTAGTTATTGCACATTAATATGGCTCAAAATCTGCCATTACTACTTCAAAATTACTGCATAAATATAACTCCATTGATGTGCACGTGCAAAAAATTCATCAAGTTCCTGAGACACGCTGCATTAGGGTTGACTTTTGTAACGCATTGACCAGACCCTCTCCCCTCAACCACCATCACCCACAACGCTATGCCAATAAGCCAAATAGTTGTAGTTTGCTCATAGAGCTGACATCACAACATCCACAAGAGAAACCAAACTAAATTTAAAAACTGTACAAATGGAGCAAAAAGCTGAAAGTATGTATAACTTTTTGCTTTACTTTACAGTATAGTTTACATATACAGTACATATTCCGGTTGGGGGGGTAGATCTTACACAGGTTCAAGGCTGAGACCAGGGATCTTGGGCTCAAAAAGTTTGGTGACCACTGATTTAAAGAAACACAGGCAGTTTGAAGTTGTTGAAAGGGAGTGTCTGTATGGCCGTGCCATCAAGCTACTCCACCTATTAAGCAGTGCCTGAATTTTCATTATCCATAAGGAATCTAAATAAAAATATGCATAAATGGAGCAAAAACATGTCAACAAACTGTTTTGTATGAACAGAAGCAGGGTTCTGCTGGGAACTGCGCAAGTTACAAATAAATGTTGAAGCTTCTGTTAAGGCTCTGATACGCCAACTGTGCTGGATCTTCACGTGAAGGAGGTTAAGGTGTCCACATTCAGCTAGGCATGGGCCGGCATGAGATTCTGACTGTATGATAACCTTTGGCAAAAAAAAATCACAGTTTCACAGTATCATGGTTCAGTATTATCACTAGAGCTCTAAAATGTGTTCTTTTGAAATATCTTAGTTGAAAAGAAGAGGCAAAAAATTTTTTAACCATATCATAGAACAAGACAGAAGTGTTTAAAATAATAATTTGTCAATAAATAAAATGCAGTCTACTGCGGGTAGTCCTGCGACTCAAGTCACAACACACACCATTAACATTTTTTTTTGTAAAAAAAAACAGAAAGCAAAATGCAAATAAATGCAATCACTAAGCGTTTGTGCTGTTTTGTGCAATTAAAATTAACATTTCTGCTGCTTTTGTTTTTGAGTTATTACAGTTTATTTTATAGGTCAACCAAAGGTCGTGCACCCCCCCATTTTCTCCAAATGACACCAAAATAATCCCATTTGTTTGTGCTGTGTTTGTGCTGTTTTGTGCAATTAAAATGAATGTTTGTGCTACTTTTGTTTTTGAGATATTAACAATTAAAGTTTGAGCTATTACATAATCGGCCCATCAACAAGCTCCGAATGAAACCAAAATAGTCTCATTTTGACCGTCCTTGTTTGTGCAAGGGTTCAGTTGAAATCAAAGTTCGTGCTGCTTTCTTTTCAGAGATATTGTGCATTTCTTAAAAGTCAACCAAAGGTCACGTAGCCCCTCGACATGCTCCAACTGAAACCAAATTAGTCTAATTTTTTTCGTCTCATTTAGTTGAGTTTTGTGCAGTTAAAATGAACGTTTGTGCCGCTTTCGTTTTTGAGTTGTTACATATTTATTAAAAATCAACTCAGGTCAGTCACTTGTCAACAACCCTAATGAGTTGTCACATTTAGGGAAATATTGACTGCTTCCAAGTCATTTGTGTGGCATCTTCTAATGTTCACTTATCTGCTCCTGGAAAAAACTCCAAAAAATCAACAACAAAAAATTGATGTGAGCAAGCAAATGAAAAGAACATGTTGTCAATGACACAGTAAAGAAAGACACGACAAAAATAAACATTACGATGAATGTAAGCACACTAAAGAGCTTGTCATGAGAACGATTAACAAATATTTATCTACGTGGATGGACAGAAATTAGACTGCTGGAATTAATCGTGATCTAATGAGAACCAATACATACACAATTCTGCCTTTACATAAATAATTAATAATATCTGATGCATTATTGTGCCTGTATCACACTAGTAACTGTTCCTAATTATGGGGATTTAATTTGTTGAATAACCTGTCATTATCCTCAACAACCGCCAGATGGCGATACACCCTGAAGCAGGATAGACACAGACAGACGCTTTCACTGTGCATGCATGCCAAGGTCAGGCTTCATTCACATTAGTGAATCAGCACAATATGACACACCCATTGTGCTGATGGCCCACTTTTATAAATAAATATGAATGAACACTATTGTTAGTAATATTGCATAAATGTTTGCCAAAGCACACTGAATATTTTGGGATTTGCGAGGGGGAAAGGCTGTGATATGAATAATCAGATGTAAACGGACCACTAGTGCAAGGAATTGACAGCAGCAAAGAGCAGTTGCATTTTAGCATGTCAATGAAAAATAGCATGTCAGGACAAATATTGTAATCAGTGCATGGTGTTAACACAGCGCCCGATAGGGGGCCACTTTGATACATTTTGTACATTAAAGATGTTAAAACCAATCCAATGTAGGTTAACATGCTGAGCTATCTGAACAAAATATCCATGTCTTACCTTTGTGTAATGAGTGGCAGAGCAAATTTGTGTAATATCTAATAATATATTGCAATAATAATCAATTAATTTCATTTTTACAATATGCCAAAGAACAAAAAAACCCGAATTGTGGGCCAAAAACAACCCCCAGACCGCACATCGGACACATTTGTCCGAGGCCAAACACTTCCATTTACAATATGCGCACTGGAAAGGAATATGATGTTATGCAAGGAAGTGGCTTTCTATTATGGTATCACAGGAGGGCCAAACATAAAAGGAAATACATGTGGAAATATAAAGAGAATCAATAATACAAAATCATACAAATGTAGTCATATTCTTTTTTCATTTTGTCATTGCTCTTTCTGTATTGTCTTTGTTTCTTCCATTTTGTTGTTGATTTTCCTGTTTTGTCTTTGTCTTGCATTTGCTTTGTCTCACTGCGCTTAGCGACAAAAAGCAAATGCAAATGCAAGGGTGTGGGCGGGTCCTTCTACAGGGTGACCAGTCCCATCCAGGCTGTTAGCAGCTTCTCAGCAGCTTCAATATAGACTCCATCCTGTAAGAAGTGTGTGCATGGTGGCGATAGTGATGTTACTTCCTGTTCATGACATGATTTTTTCCGTTCACCCATCTTAAGAGCTACATTTAAACATAGCTACTGCATGACATTATTGTATTGTCTTTGCTTTTACTTGCTAGTGGCGGGCCAACTGAAATTAAACCAAGAGCGCAACAACAACTCATTCAAGAAGTCACACAAAAAAAAAAAAAACTTAAGAACTGCAGGCTTCTCTTGCCTCAGTTAAGGTCAGTGTTTATGACTCCACTGTTTGAAAGATACTGCGCAAAATGGACTGCGTGGCAGAGTCCAAGACAAAAACCACTTGGGAACAAAAGTAACATTAAGGCTCATATCAATTTTGCCAATTTTTCCATCATGAACCCGAAGGTTCACCACTGTTCTGTTTTTGCCATTTGTAAAAAATAGCACTCACTGTCCCAAAGCTTTAGAAATGGATTTAGAACCTTTTCCACACTGAGAGATCTCAATTACTCTCAGTTAAGTTATGTTTTAACAGGTGAGGCAATCACCTTTTCACACAGGGCCATGTAAGTTTGGATTTGTTTTTCTCCTTTAGTAATAAAAAGTTTCATTTAAAACAGCATTTTGTGTTCATTTGTGTTGTCATTGCTAATATTTAAAATTCTTTGACAATCTCATATAATTTAAGTGTGATAAACATGCAAAAAAACAAATCAGAAAGGTGGCAAACACGTTTTCACACCACTGTGTAGGTTTTAACAGAAGTGTGATAGAAATATGTCATTTTCAAATATGTCAACAATCTAAGAGTTATGCAAATTGAGTGTGGCGTTTGGGTAATTGAGAGAATTTTTTTTTTAATAGCCCTGTTTTCAAAATTGCACATGAACAATTGAAAAAAACAAATGTACAGTATGTGTTTGTCAAGCCTGTTGGAAATAAACTATACCTTTTTGTGTACTTGCATCTTACTTTATTACGTTATTAACCAACATATTTGGAGCCATCAAATCAATCAAAAAACATCCTTTCCTTGTGTGAGCGGGTGTTTGTGACAAAAACGGCCCGGGGCACCACTGCGCAGTACTGACCCGCTTCAGTCATGTGACCTCAAATGAGCACGTGTTGTAAGCATCATTCATCACCATCAAAACACAATGAACATTTTTCATAGCTTGGTGGGTATAGTAGATTTTCTGGATTTTAGTGTTTTTATTATTTTCTATTTTACTCTATACTATACTAATAATATTACTGATAATAGATGTGATTTCAAAGGACCACACTGTGTCTTTGTGTCAGCCATTACACACTTTGAGTATATAATAACAATAATGTTATGGGCGTCTAAATATAGGCTGCGGTTTGTTTTCTGTTATAAAGACAAGACAATGAGTTCCGATCTAATCTGACAAAACTACACGCCAACATTGGCTATTTTCACACTGTAGGTCAATTCCAATTTTTTTGCTTATGTGCTATTTGTATCTGATTTTTTCATGTCAATGTGAACAGCACAATTCAGATTTTTTCAAATGCGACTCAGGTCTCATTCCTATGTGGATATAAATCGGATATGTATGCGATGCGACTGCAGTATGAACGCTCAGGCAGCATATATCCGACATATACGTCACAGAAAGGCATGTGTTGGCGTGCTTACCGAGACTTTAAAGGCCGGTAATCATGGAGAGACGTAGTTTATCGTGCAACACTTGGATAAATTTACTAACCAATGTAGGCAAAAGTTCCTCTCATTCGAAAATGATTCTCGTGCTGAAGCAGCTCTTGCAATGGCAACAAGTTGTCTCCAAATTTCCATACCAAAATTCTTGCCTTCTTCCTTCTTAATGATCTGACACTGATCATTTGGTTGAAAAATATTGATTGACGTTGCACAAAATCCTTGAAACTGCAGAGCAATGTGCGTATCGATACTCAATGTCTACATCTCCGATACCAGCTCTTCATGATCTGAAGTCGATTCTGAAATCAAAATAGTGATACTTTAGATACTTCCGGTATATGATTTTGTCTTTTGTTTTTTGTTTTTTGTGATGTTGTATATCAGCTTGGCTATATTGTAAATCACTACCACAATAAAAGCTTTAATATAAATCAATACATGACTATGATGGCTTGTATTCTTTATGCTATGATTTGAAATACCGTACACCAGACAGAGTAGATGAATTTGCACATATCATTGATTTGGTATCGCCGATACCCGCCTGAATTTTACCCAGTATCGAACAAGAAATGAAATCAATGGTATCGCACATCACCGGAACGCACGCCGCTGCAGTCTTTACTTCCGTAAACACACGGAAATGCGAACGAGGTCATGCTTCTGCGCATGCATGTCACTTTCCAGACGCGTTGCGTTCACATTACAAGTCGCATTTGTTTGGTAACGTGAATGATCACATAAGAAATCGTATTTTAAACAGAAAAGTGTGAATTGGGAATCCTATCCCGCAGTGTGAACGCAGCCATTGGCAAAGCTAATTATAAACAAGAATTGGTGCATTTTAATTTTAAGCAGCAATGAATTCACAAAAGTAAACAAATTCACGGCAACAGCGCCCCCCTAAGTATTACCGCAGAATAACAACAAATCTAAAATGCTATCATTTAACTTCCGGTGTGACGTGACATACTAGCATAATTAACATACTTGTGGCCTATCGCCTCTTATTTTGCTTTTCACGCACAACAACAAAGAAAAGAGCGGCGGATTAAGCGGTTCGTCGCCTTCTACACAGGTTCGCTGCCATCATCGCAACTTAGTCGGGGTCGCGATCTGATGACGTCACCGTGATGCTTGACTAGCTAAGTTAAAACTAGCAGCCGCCACAAAGTGAATGTGAAATACACACAGACAAAAGTGGCATACGAAGAGAAATACAATTCTCGACAAGACTAAGCGACAACATCAAGGAGAAGCAACGTTTTTGTACACACCTGCTAACGCTAGCATACCTTGTCGCTGTGCGTTAGCAGTTATTCAAGTAGAGTCTCCACTTCGCTGAGGTTTCATTCCGCCCTCCGTCTCTTTTCTGGTGTTTCTGGTGGAGCGGTATCGGTTCGATACAAGGCTGATAAGATCGACATTTGTGTTTATTGCATTGGTTTATTTTCCCAACTATCTGTGTTGGATGTGTTGTTCATTTTGTAACATTGTTGGTATAATTATACTTCTATATTGTTTTTAAACTCAGGGAATACATTGTTAATAAAAACTGGCCCTCTATTCACTTGGCATCAAACCGATACCAAATTTGCCGTATCGCTCACCTCACCATATTGAGTGGAACTCATGTCGCTGTGTTGCATTCTGTCATGTGACCAACAGAGGGCCACCTCCAGTAGTTTCTTTATTATGATCCCCATATGGGTATTAAATCAAAGTTAGTTACTAGTAGTTAGTCCTTGGGGGGAATGCATAGGTTTATCTCGAGGCCATTATTTTCAAAATAAAGGCAGATTCACCCCCTCCCCCCCATACACGCACACACTCATCCTCCTCATCTTCCCTCTTTGCCTTCCATCATCCTCCCCTTTCTCCTCCTCCGCCTCCCCCCATGATGCTGATTTCATGAATGAGCAGTGAAAGCATGACCTCATCATTTTTCCCCAGCCCGCCCTCCTCCCCTCTTCATCTCCTGCATGCACGCCAGCAAGCCTCCTCCTCCTCCTCTGCGCACACGCTCACAAGCACATCCCTTCAGGATTACAGCACTTAATCTGATGATGCTGATGATGATGATGAAGAGCCGGAATGCAGCATGGGAGAGAGAGAAGAGAAGCAGGGACGCTGGCTGCATATTCATTCATAGTTTTGTTTTTTTTCATTCACATCATGGCCTGTGGGCTCCGCAAACAGCCGCAATCACTCAGTTACGTAAGGAGGGAGGACAGGAGAGGTGACGAGATGGGAGGTCAGGTGAAGGACAATAGGGGGGAGGGCGGGGAGAGACTGCGCTCGCCCCAGCCTCCTGCCAAGTGACAACAGGATATGATTCCTTCAGTGACATGATGATAATAGTAGGGGTCCTTGGTGATGCTACAGTGGAGGGGGCGGGGCTACAAGGGAGGAAGTGATGTCACATCGAAGTCCCAAGAATCTGTGTTATGGGGTATATCAGTGTGGACTGTAACTCGGGGCAAGATCATAATACACAAAATCAATATGTTGACCTTTGACCCCAGCTACAACACAGTAGTCCCCAAAAGCCAACCCATTGTGTGAAATTGACGGTTATGTCCAGTTCACCATCAGCAGGAAATGTTCCACTTTTCCTACGTTCACTACTGTTGTTATTGTGTCTTTTGTTGTCACATGACTTTCTTGAGGTTCATGATTGGCTAAAATTGCCTCACAGTTCAGGATTATACCACCACCTGTTGCTTTGGCCTATAAAATTTGATTTTGGTTTTTTTTCCACCTGTGTGTACCCTTTTTAAATAGTCTGCACATGTAGGCAGTTGACAGTGTTGAACCATGTTGTGACTTATTAAAACCTGACCCCATGAAAGAGTTTGTCACCTTGCCCCCCTGGAAGAAGACATGCAGGGTGGGGGGTTTAGAAATGAACTCCCAGCCATGAATCATGCTGTAATGTTTAAGACCTCGCATAACCTTGTCTGAGAAGACCTCCTTTCTGTGGACACCAAACACAAATGCATCAAGTCACAAATCTGAACAAACCCATATCTAAAGGGTAACTTATGCAAGAGGTTACAAAAGACCCCACAAAAACATCCAAAGAACTGCAGGCCTCACTTGCCACAGTTAAGGTCAGTGTTCTTGACTCCAACATACGAAAGATATTGGGCAAAAATGGCCTGCATTGCAGAGTACCAATCTGAAAACTACTGCTGAACAAAGAGAACATTAAGGCTCATATCAAGAAAGCTGTCTCCCCAAGAGCTTTGGGAAAATAGTCTGTGGTCTGACAAGACACAAGTTGAACTTTTTGGAAGCTGTGTGTCTCCAAACAAAGTGCAAAATGAGATGACACATGAGGTATACTGAGGCCTTTGAAGTATTGATGAGAACATGAATATTCATCATGCAAGAATGACATGGGCTCATGAGTAATGCACTTTTTCATTCTCAAATCTTACGACTTTCCTGAAGTCACGGCTGCTTTTACGAAAAGAAGACAGAAAACAAACTCCCAAGGTAAGCTGAAAAGAACGTTGAATAATTCCTGACGACGCTGGTGTTCACTCTGTCATTCTTTCATTGCATCGTCACTAACAACACCCATCAAAGTTTAAAAACGCAATCTTTTCCTTCCACATGACAAACTGCAGAATTAAAACATCCAACACACGCTAAGACAATTAGTGTCACTTTCACAAGTAAACAAAGGCCGCAGGAAGCCTTATTAGTAATGGTGAGGCAGCGTGATGACAGCAGGTAGCATCGAGTCGAGTCATGTGACCACCTGACCTGACCTAATTAGAGAAAGTGCCTCTGACTGATAACTTCCTGTGCAAGATGATTCAACCTCAAATTGTCTTCTCCTTCATTAAAAAAGCATGGGCCATTTGTGACAAATGGCTGGTAGAGCAGGAACAGTCAAGTCCTGTCGTCAGCGTGAGCCAGGAGGTTAAATAATGCATGGAGATGACATCATTGTCATGTTAAGGAAGGACATCGTCCGTGTTTCCTGCTCTTTGCTTACAATGTGGGATACAATGTAAGGCTCATGCTGGATGTAAACATCTAGCTGGCAGCATAAGCCAATCAGCAGCTCGTATGATGACATCACATTGCTTTTTGCTTGTTTTGTCTCATTCTGGAGGTGACTATTCTCTGTCCACCAATCAGCACACAGCAATGTGTCTAGACCTGCCTCTAAGTAACCCAACCACTGCACTTAAGCTTGGGTTCCAATACACCATAGCACAAGTAGAAAGCGTTGTTGTTTACAACATGACAACAAGAAAAGGACTAACTCTTATGTTGTTTATAATTGCTAGAGAAAAAAAAGGAGCAGTCAACTCGCTCATTAAACAAGACAACTTTTTTTACTGCCTCCTCATCTCTTCCAAGAGTGGCAGCAATTTCTTTCCCAGAATTATTGACAATCTTTTGATCGGGGTGACCTTCTTGAGCCGAATCACAAAGATTTGTTATCCAACCTCCCCCACCAGGATCTCTTGCTCCTCTGCCATGGGACAAACCACAGTGATTCCTTGGTTTTCATTATTATTTAGTACCAAAAGGTCAGATAAAAGCCAAAACGTACAAAAACACTTTTTGTACGTTTTGGCACTTTTTCCCATAGAAAATATATTTGAAATCCATATCCCTGTTCCAGATATTAACAAAAATACATTTTCTAGAGAATTATTATAGTCTTAGACAAAATAAACAATGTGAAATAATTATAAATGACAAATGAAATAGATAAACAAACATTTAATGTCACTTTTACCTTGATTGAAGACCAGATGAGGGGAGGCAATGCCAACTTTGTACTTTTCCGTGAGTTTTTTCTGAATTTCAATTGTGTTTCTCACCGTCTTCATTAAAGTGATGCTTAGAACTCGAGAAAAAAAAAAAACGCACAGACATTGTGTCACATACATGTATGGTGCTTTGGGCACCATTTTCCGCTGAATGATACACACACAAGGCAAATCATACATCAACTGGGGCATTTAAAAAAACAGAAAAAAGGTCAAATGTACAATGTCATCAATATTTAGAGCATGAAAACAATCCATACATAAAGCTCTGAAACACTGCCAAAGGCAGAGTAATCAGATTACAGTAGTATGGATGCAGTGCTTACACCACACAACAGTGTCACACACTAAACATGGCGCCAAGGGCAACACCAAGCCGGAGCCAATCTGCTTGTGTTGCATTAAGGTGATAAAAAAAACATTCATTCAAAATGTACTTGATTAGTGGGTGTCCAGCTTTGATGTGCTCACACACACACAGAGAGACACTTATCTAAATAGAGTGTGTGAAGCCACTGAGTCATTTCCACATACATAACATAACTTCCATAAGTGCATGATCCTTCCAGTAGTCTTCGCTTCATCCCCTTAAAGTGTGAATGGTCTTGTTGTGTCTCCATACATTTCCAGACATATTAACATAATAAGTCTTTAAAGTCAAATTAAGACCTGACCAACTTCTGAAATGTTCAGGAATGACCCATGAGGAGCAAGAGGCCTTCTATGCTCCAATTGCGTACAAAATGCAGCCAGAAGCCAATCAGACTGTGAACTATGGAGTTGCGATTACAGTATGCTTTAGGCACTCTTTAAACACTGCAATCCCACCTTCCTTGGTGCTCCAAGCATCAGCAACAGCAAGTGACATGTGGTTGTTTTTTCTATATGAGCGAAACAGCTGCTTGCTACTTGTTGATGTCCAAGCAGAAGCTGTAATAATTATACATTTGATCAAATTTACATCAAGAGTTGTCAGATCGACCCGTTATTATTATTATTATTATACATTACCATAACAGTGGTTAATTTCGTTGTAAAAAATGACAATACCTTCTTCAATATCTTTGAGCGTCAATTTGTGGTACAATAAACATTTCAAAACGAAAGCGCACCCGCATTGTTTTGTGACAAATGTAAGTAATATTTTTTAACTGAAATGTTTGTTGAAATGTGACTTTCAACGATGACACATGGCAGGAAGTAAGAAGCTGTTCTCCCTGGCGTCCTTGCTTTATTACTTGGCTGCTTTTTATCCACTGTGTTGGATTCATTGCTTTAAGCATACATCATTGCTCTATCCACTCCATGGTCACTTTATTAGGTACAAAGTCTGATGTGAATATTTCAGTGTGCTGCTGTGTGGTCACTTGTTTGTCTCAAATGGTCAAAGGTCAGTGAACCCTGTAATTTGCTGCTTATCAGGTGTGTGTGTGAAAAGCCTGCCCCTCCATCACTCCTCCACGATCAATAGTGACCTCTTGACCTTCCTGTGAGGATGAGGTCAGCCGCCTCTCTGTTTGCCAGGATGTGGAGGAATTTTTACAACATGAAAGCTCTGCTGGGAATTCCTCGAGTAGCCCACTTGAAAATGTTGAGCCTTAAAAGGCTGAGCATGCGGCCGCCCCCCCACCCCAGCTCAAAGGTCGACTATAAAGCGTTATGAGGCAGAAGAATGTCAGATTTGAAAGCGCTTTAAAGAGGCTTTTTATGCATGTTTACTTCTCTTATAAGACAGAAAATAATGCTCGTGCTTTGCTGAATCGTTAGTTATACAGAAATCCCTCATTTGGTACAGTTAATTGGTTTCAGATCCAACCGTGAATTTACGCAAAGTAGGATTCCTTATTTATAAATGAAATATTTTTGTAGTTAAGAATATAGAAAACTTGATTACAACCTCCTAAATATTATTTTTAATTTTTATTAGAGCCCTCTGGTCCGCACAGTGGATGAGTGGCTAGATGGTTGGCCTCACAGTCAGGAGATCAGGGTTCGAATCTCCGTTGGGCATCTCCATGTGGAGTTTGCATGTTCTCCCCGTGCGTGCGTGAGTTTTCTCCGGGTACTCCGGTTTCCTCCCACATTCCAAAAACATGCATGTCAGATTAATTGGCAACTCTAAAATATCACCCATAGGTGTGAATGTGAGTGTGAATGTTTGTCTGTCTGCCCTGCGATTGACTGGCGACCAGTCCAGGGTGTACCCTGCCTCCTGCCCAAAGTCAGCCGGGATAAGCTCCAGCATACCCGCCACCCTAATGAGGATAAGCGGCATAGAAAAGGAATGGATGGAGCCCTCTAGATATGAACTAATACCCTGATGGTCTATCTATCTAATATAGTAGACATAATAAGAGTAAAAATAAGCCATATAAGATATGAATAAGATTTGTGTGTAGTGCCATGAATGTGTTCCCTAAAAAGAGCTGACTGGTGGGCAGACAGGAAATGATGTCGGTGGTTCAGAGGTGACTTCTATCTTGGCATGGGTTATTTCAGCAACAGTAATATATGTTTTTATTAGGGATTATTGTGCATGTGGGATAATTCAAACCTGCAATAAAGGCCTGTTACCCTGGCGATCAAGTCTGGAATTTGTGCATCTTACCAAACATTACAGTAACATTAGTGACACCTAGTGACCAGTATAGAATACTACATATTCACAGCATCTTTGAGTGTGTCTTTTGCATTCCATATACATATATTGTAGTTCATTTAGTAATTTTTATGCATGAAATGAATGGTGAGGGACGACTGTACTTTTTGTATACACTGTACGTTGGCCCCCCACTGGCTTGCACTGAGCGCCACTCATTTGCCATCACGTCATGACACATATTAGCTGCAATTGCCCTGACTTTGTGGATTAGTCAGTCTGTTTATTTCAATTGTGGAAGGTGTCAGTTATAATTAATAACTTGGGAGATGAAGAAATCGTGTGTGAAAAAACAAACCGCTCTTTGCCAAATAGATTTTCCAAGTGAGATACAGTCATTAAAGTGGACATAAAGACGTACTTCACGTAGTACATGAAAGCCAGACAGGAAATAAAAGAAAGTTTGATTGGAATGCAAGAATAACTTCCTGTCAGGTTGTTGCAGCCTCCAGATGGCGGGGTTAAGTGTAGGTTACGTTGAGCTCAGCAAGGTTTGCGTTTGCCGCAGAGCTCCTGCAGGCTTTGTCTAGATCTAGAGTGATTAGAGCGGACGCACGCTGAGATGCTTTCAAGCCGTCTTCAAACTGCTTGCAGGAAGTCATAAAGAAAGTTTTGTAATGAGCCGCTTGATTAGGTACACCTGCAAGAGCGCTCCAAAAGTCATTCCATTGACCAAACATAGTTAGCATGTGCAGAAAGAATGCAGGTCGGGCATCTTGTCGCATGTGTGACCCGGTGGTCGATACTAAGGGTGCCAAAGTTGTGATAAAGCATGAGCTGAAGTCCAAGCAAGTGAAATAGAAACGAAGAGTAGACAAGTCTGCTCTGGTCACGCTATTTAACATGTGCCATGAGGCCTATATTAGGGCCCTATGAGTTCCCCGTTAACAGAATTGCGACGGAAGCGGCACAATTGGCCAATATAAACAAAATTTAGCGTTAAACGCAGACTCGGAATGAAATGCTGTCGTTCGTGTGGTCAAGTATTTCCTGGCGGACGGCTCTGTCATGGTGGACTCGCTTTACAAACACTAAATCTGCATCTACATCTTTATATTACATATTTTGTAGCAAAGTGTGCAGACATGCCAATAGAAAAGTCAGCATAGCTACGTCCATTTCTCAATGACTGGGCTAAATTGTCCATTGATAGATTGCACCATTAAATGTAAGGATTTGGTCATTTAATTAAACGGACATTTTATTCACTAACCCAAAAAGCTAAAAAAAAAACAAAACTCTAGAATGTTAAAAGACTTCTAAAAAAAAAATGAAAACGGAGTTAGGGAAAAAATAAAATGGATTTCCTAAGTTTTTATGTAATTTTTTTGTAAGTACACCTAACACACGGCATGCTTTTTAACACGGATTACAGCCATGTAATGATATTATTGTTACAAAAGCTAAGAAATATGTGTTAACAGCTTAACACCTATAAAACTTAGCTAGACCCGTAGCATGCCAATAACCCGCAAAAATGTGATCCAAAAATTGAACAAAAATTCTTTCTGACCTTTGTCAAGTCTACAATGATAAAAAAATAAATAAACTCTTTTCAAAGGTCAGCTCCGACTTCGGAAATCTTTTGACTCGCATGCCCTCCCACCCCTTCACCCATTTGGAAGGAATGTATTATCACTTCCTTGTTTCCATTGCTGGCCCGCCCCCCACCCCTCCCTGACCTCCGGGGGCTGTTTAAGTGCAGCTGTTACTTCCAGCTTCCGTGGGGCGGGGAGGGGGCGAGCAGGGGCGTAAAAAGGACAAGGAAGCATGGCATGGTATGTTGACGTTTCTTGGAAGTTGATGTGGATGATTTAAACAGGTGCGACTCCACTTTCTCACTCTCATGCAGTGTGAATGATTGAGACACATTTAAATCGCCTAAAAAAGTGAAAAATGAATTCTGTACAGACAGAGGCGTGACTTTTAATAGCGTGTGATCGCAGTGTGCTGTCTATAGTTTCCTGCATCATAAATAAACGCTCTCACTTTTCACCGGGCTAAGCAGCCACAAGGAAGGCCTCGTGTAAACTGAACCATTTGGCCGATCAAAGCAAGCTGCCTCACCCCGGGATCTGTTTGGCGGAGTTGACCGCGGGGTCGAAGCAATTTAACACCCCTTCATTGTAGGATAGGAGAGGGGAGATCAGAGGCAGGCAGGTGGCGCTCTGCATTCTAGCGTTCAAAGGGGGGGAGTGTTTCCATCTTTGCATCTTTGTGTGAAAACCAATTAGTGGGCTGCCCCCAAACACACAGATAGGCTCCAGCATGCCTGCCACCGTAATGAGGATAAGCGGCATAGAAAACGGATGGATGGACGGATGGAGTGAAAAATATGCATGCCAGGCCACTAGTTGGTGAGCTTTGTGTAGAAACACAACTGTTAGTTCTCTCTAGCCATCGTCTGTGAATATGTCACCAAAACAACTGCATGATAAATGCTCCAATTACCAGGCGCGGTCTGCAAGAGCAAATAACGTCGTGTAAATGTCTTACTTGCTGTACTGTAGTTTAGAAGGAATTCATCAGCACTGTCAATGCTGCTGCTCCTTACCACTATTTCAACGTTGGTTCTGTTGCTGCAGTGCTGTACTCTGTACAGGTGCTCTCTTGATCAGAATTTGATGCAAAAGTTAATTGATTTCAGGGGCTCGGGATGGTTTTGCAGTTCATTTGCTGATTAGAACATGAAACAATATTCAGTGTCTTTATCCTGAATATTGTTTACAATATTCAACTTTTTGAAGCATCTTAATCATTTTCAATCATCAAATTCATTAAGAAATGAAGACATCATTCACTATGTGTGTAGTGAATATATTTCCCTTTTTGAATTGAACTACTGAAATGAATTCACTTTATAGATATTCACAATTATTGATATGCACCTGTACTGATCAAACAGCGCTACATTTTCCTTTCCACTCTCTCATGCACTCCAAATCATTATGAAAGTATACAAAATAACTAGCTTGTTTGGGGAGATTTCATGGATGAATCCCAGTTTGTTTTTTTGGAATGTGCTACATTTCTGTCTGCATAAAGTATGCGGCAATGCCAGAGCAGACATGTGGCTTGGAGAAGAAACCTCATATAGGTGGGAAAAGTGACTCCTGCACATGATAATAAACAGTACCTCATCATGTAAATGCCATGACTCTTTCATTTCTCCTGAGTAGGATGTTTTGTTTTTACTGGACAACTTTGCAGGAAAGCAATTTTCTGTTCATAATAGGCATAAGATTAGAACATGACATTTGGAAAATACTATGTGGCAAGGACAGGGCAGCCAGAACCCAATCAGATTGAACTGTGGCATCACTATTATGAATGATAATACAGTAAAATATGTAAAAGAGAAAAAAACATGTCACAAATGCCAATTTTATTGAGTGAAAGATGCCATATTAAAAAACATATTGCATTATTAGATTTATTTTTATTATTATTACTATAATGTTGATGTATTTGGTCTCAAAAATGTTGACAATTATATTGTTTAGTGTCAATTTGTGGGACAACAAATGCTTCAAAACGCATTTGCATTGTTTTGTGATTTGGTTCAATAAAAAAAACAGTCCATGGTGTACCCCGCCTCTCGCCCAAAGTCTGCTGGGATAGGCTCCAGCATCCCATGGACCCTAATGAGGAAGCGGTTCAATAAAAAAGTTTGTGCATCATATTTTTTCATTGTACTTTTCTTAAAATTAATGTCAAAATGTTGCCTCCTTCTCGTTCTCATGGACCCAATGTCAAATGCAAAGTCTTGCATAAAAGCTTGTAGAAAGTGTCTTATGACCATAATTATGCACACACTATAGTACCTATCAGGCCATTCTGTCTTGATTGACTTTACTGCCTTAAACTTTATGTCTTTACAGCACTGCAGACACAAGACTAAAGTATGGTAGTTTTCTTATCAATGTCATTTTGCATGCTTGCACATGTGGGTTTTCTCCGGGTACTCCGGTTTCCTTCCACATTCCAAAACACAAGCATTAGGTTAACTGGAGGCTCTAAATTGCCCATAGGTATGAAATGTGAGTCTGAATAGTTGTTTGTGCCCTAAAACTGGCTAGCGACCAGTCCAAGGTGTTACCCTATCTCTTGCCCAGAGGCAGCTGGGATAGGTTCCAGCCTACCCCCGCGACCCCTATGAACACTAACAGCACAGAAAATGGATGGATAAAAAACCATGACTAGTCAAAAAGTATCTATTTAACAGGACCATTCTGTTGTCTTACTACCATTACTACTTTACTACTGTAGTAACTACTGCAAAAATGCTAGTCAAAGATCCACTACGCGACAAGAAACTTGAGCTGTTTTAACAGATGTGCTGCAAAAATGTTAGTCTCCATATCCTCCTCTGTTGTTTTTAAAGATCTACAGCCTAAAACGCTAGTGAAAGATGCTCTATTTGACAAGAGCACGTTGTGTTGTGTTTTTAAGGATCTACTGCAAAGATTTCACTCAAAGATCCTTTGCATGACAGGAGGGCTCTGCTGTTGTAAAGGACCTGCAGTAAAATGCCACTCAAAGTTCCTGTTACTGATACTGTTACTACTGTCTTTAAGGACCTACTGCGATACCACTAGTCAAAGATCCTCTATAACCTAGGTTCCCAAAGTGGGGTACGGCAATTTTCATGGGGGTAGGTGAATAAAAGTGAAAAACAATTAGTGCCTAACACTCACAATTACGAGCTCACAGTTTAGCAGTAAAAAAGGAAGGACTTCATTGCTTTGTGTGAGTTGTATGAAAAGGTACATTTGATGATGTTTGTGTATTAAGAGTGTTTCATCTTGAAGGTTTAATTTATTTTGGGCAAAATCCAAGATCCTTCTTCCAGTCTGATGTCATTCACAAACTAAAGAAACAAAATCTATAGTCTATGCAGTTTGAAGAACCAAAAATAAAAATACGCTTACCTTATATATAAAGTGTCTGCTTTCCGTCTGTAATTCAAGGTTGTCCTGTTCAGTACAGTCCTTTACCAGAAGCATTTTTATTATTTCCACTCTGCTCGGCACACAGCAGTGATGGGTGGTATGGAATATTCAGTGCTTTAATAATTTTGTCAACACCTGTACTTTGCCTCTTATATGTTGTAATGTACTCTGCCTGGAAGTTTCACCATAAGTTTGGCAACATATTTTACAATGGCTGATAACAAAAAGGCGCGGGACGGGTTGCCAAGGTGACCTGACATCCACTCATGCCAGGCAATGGCTGTCAAAAAATGTCAGATTTATCCAAATTAACACTGTTAAAATGATAAGTATATAGTGGGCGGTAAAATAATAAAGTATAATTTCTGAAAAGACCTTTTAAATCATGTCAATGCCACAGTGACTACCCAGGAAAGAAAACTAGTGTTGATGTCATGCAGACAGATTTATGACTATACAATAGTCTATCTGACCTTTCACCTGCAGCTGCTTAAAACATTTTAAACATCATACTGTAGTATTAATAACTAGTTGAAAATAACAACAATAATAATTATGATTATTCTTACAGCATTTATAACAATATTGTATTTGTATTGGATTGTGTAGCTAATGAAGTGGCCAGATATGATTATATGATTACTGCTTGTGTTGTTTTTGAATATATTAATGTTATTTTATTACTATTATTTTTGCTATTTATTACTAATAAAAACAATAAAATAGCATTAAAATAATTATTAAGTGTCTGCTTAGTAATAATAAAAATAACAAGTGCTATTACTAAAGTTATGTTCCAGCAGGGAGGTGTTGGCTCTATTTATACTGCAGTGAAGTGTTGTGTTGAAGTGATGAGGCGCCGCTTCCTCCCACTGCCTTCCTCGCTCGTCTTGTGTTGCTGATGTTGTGCCAGCAGTGAAGTGTTAGTCATCGTGCCTGAGAGCAGGCAGGAAGGAAGGAAAGCTGGACGGTTCTACTTCCTGTTCGTACATTTAGAGCCAACAAGCCAGCGTGGGTGAACGCTGATGATATTCGTCAGCATAGAAAAACAGTCCACAAATCACAACCTACAACAGCATCTCCCAAAAGTCAGTACAGCCCTGGTCAAGGGACAATACTACAGGAGCAAAACTATGTATAGAATAGTCAGTGTACGCTTATATAGCAGTATAGCTTTAATATCCATTGAAAATGAGTCAGCACTCAGGTATTACTGTCTAAATAGCTGACAAAACAAGTGAGTAGCAAGATAATGACGTATTGCAGTGACGCATGGTGGTGGTAGCACGAGTGCTGCTGCCATTGGACGAGCTGCGGGTTATTGAGCTGTGATGCAGAGAATCCAAAACTGGGCCACATGTCTGTTCTCAAACATGATAAGTAGCCCAAACACACCTCCAAGATGACACACTGGAGGGACTATGTCTCACAGCTGGCCTGGGAACGCCTTGGTGTCCTCCCGGTGGAGCTGGAAGAGGTCACCGGAGACCGGGAAGCCTGGACTTCCCTACTGAAACTGCTGCCCCCGCGACACGGACACGGATAAGCAAAGAAGAAAATGGAATGGAATGGTCAAAATGCAGTGCAACAATCACACATTCAAGGCATAAAAATCTATGAAGGCAAATAGCTAAAAAAGATAAGTGAAACAACTAAACTCACACTCACCCGCAGTCAAGCATACGTATCTGTTAAACATTCATGTGCAAACAGGTGGTATTGTGTAGAGAGTCAATTGAGAATATTGAGTAAGATTACGGCTGATAAAAACTGTTTGATCTACACGGATCTGTGTTGCTTTCCTGACGGTAACATGAGGACCGAAACAAGGAAGTTGGAGGAGAGCAGGGTGTGTAAAATCCACCAGCTCCATTTGTGATGTCATCGTGGAGAACTGGAAGTGGATTCCGGGAACAACCTGTGTGTGCAACTCTGGTCAATTCCAAGAAAATTAAGGCAGTGCTAGATGATAGTGCTGGTGTACACACTAAATAGTCACTCTAAGGACATTCTGGACATATTCACTGTGTGGTATACTCACTTGTGTTGCCAGGAATTTACGCAACAATGGCTGTGTGTCAAATAATTTTCAGTGGCTAGTAAATGTATACTCTTTTATAGAAGCTGTACATTGACCACTCCTAAACATAGGAAAATGTACTTTTTATAGTACTGGCCCTTGGCAAGATATATGGTCTTCAAACTGTACAGTATTTTGTTTTTCTACTTTTCCATTCGGCTTATCCGCGCTCATCCCTCCAAGGATCACCACAGCAAATCAGTTTTCTTCTGTTTGATTTGCATGTTTCATTTGGCAAAAGATTTATGTCGGATGGCCTGCCCCCAGAACGCACACCGTAGAGTGGGGGCCATAAGAGGCGACTGCGAGTCCACTCTAAAGAGGTGCAAGGAAGACCCAGCCGGATGCCCCGGGGCAGCCAAGCAAAGGCCCCTGTGGGCCAGGGACACCAGCAGCCGGGCCACCCACCGAGGGCCGGCACCAGTCCCTGAACCCCATCACCCAAAGCAGGGGCCCTAGCCAACCTGAGAGATCAGGCCGTCCCAGACACCAAATGCCGTGGGCCAGCGCCCATGCCAATTCCACAGCAAAGACCCCCGGGGGACCATGCGTTTTGCTCAGACACACACACCGTCCACCTCCCATGTTGTCCTACACACACACACGCATAAACACCTTCACATACACACACACACACGCACCTTACGTGTACGACACCCTCACAAGTGCCCCGGAGAGCCACCCCCGCCCAAGGCAGTGAGAAGCACCACCTCTAGCTCCCCTGAGACACGCCGCCGAACACAGCCCCAGCCACAACCGGTTTCCGTGACGGCAGCTCC
Organism: Oostethus manadensis; assembly: GCA_024372805.1. Classification (NCBI taxonomy): domain Eukaryota; kingdom Metazoa; phylum Chordata; class Actinopteri; order Syngnathiformes; family Syngnathidae; genus Oostethus; species Oostethus manadensis. The sequence goes on from QODF01000012.1 coordinate 249,364, forward strand.
GGCCGTATAGTGCAGCTGTGTAGTTTTTTCATTGCTTAAAATATCTTGACATGTATTAATTTAAAAGTTGCTTTTGTTGCCTCATTTTTGTCATACACTACTAAATATGTTGATATTGTATTCATATAATATAGAATGTCTCATGATCAGTATATGTTCAAGATGAGGAAATTATTAGTTATTTCTGTCTCAGTAGCACATACCAAATGTATCAAATAAAAGTTGAGAAGTTTGGCATGTGGCCTATTTGTGTTATTATTGGAGAAAAACATCTGAATGGACTGTACAGTTAGATGGCTTTAAAATGTGGTTATTTTTATTGTGCTTTCATCAATAAAATTGAATCAAAACTTTCACTACATTTAGCGACTACATTTCAAACCCCCATCCAAGGCACATAAAAAAGTGTCCAAATATATTTATCTCTGTTGAAGCAAGTACAACCACTTTCCCTTTTTCATCCACGTCTTTTTCGCTCTTTTCTTGCTTTCTTTTGTTCCCTCTTCTTCCCGTTCTTACCTATCTTTTAGAAATTATTGTTTCCCAGCTTAGCGCTATCACCTATGGCACTGGTCCCCAACCATCGGTCCGTGGACCGGTTCCGGGACGCTTTTATTTTGAAAAATGATTGGATTGGCCGCACGGTGGATGAGTGGTTAGCACATTGGCCACACAGTCAGGAAATCTGGAAGACCTGGGTTCAAATCTCCGTTGGGAATCTCTGTGTGGAGTTTGCATGTTCTCCCCGTGCGTGTGTGGGTTTTCTGCGGGTACTCCGGTTTCCTCCCACATTCCAAAAACATGCATGTTAGGTTAATTGGTGACTCTAAATTGTCCATCCGTATGAATGTGAGTGTGACTGGTTGTTTGTCTACATGTGCCCTGCGATTGACTGGCGACCAGTCCAGGGTGTACCCCGCCTCTCGCCCAAAGTCTGCTGGGATAGGCTCCAGCATCCCCGTGACCCTAATGAGGATAAGCGGCATAGAAAATGGATGGATGGATGGAAATGATTGGATTCTCTTGGTTACGTCTCCGCCACTCGAGCGCCAAAATGTAACCTGTCCCCATAAGCTAGCAAAATGAGGAAAAACAGACATCTTTGGAAAGTTTCTTTGCAAAGAAGAAAAGACTCTGCAATATAGTTAAGCGCTGACCGGTCCGGACTGACCTACGTAATCACGGCAGTGCCAAAATTAAAAGGAACTGCATTCATTTTGTCGTTGCTTTTCCTGTTTTGTCTTTTGCATTTGTTCCATACAAGCTGGTGACTAAAAGCAAAAGCAAAACAAGGACCTATCCTATCAGGGTGCTTAGTCCATACCTGATCACGTTCTCGCTAGCAGTGGCTATGTAATCTAATGTAATGTAGCTCTTCGCGCGGATGACTGGAAGAAAAGTCTGGGGCAGGAGGTCACCATCACGCCACCATGCACACGTCTTACACAACGGCGTCCTTCGTGAAGCTGCTGAGAGAAGACGCTAACAGGCTGGATGGGACTAGCAAAGAGGAAAAGGTTTTCCTTCGTTTTTAGTCGTAAGGCCTGTTTGGAACAAATGGAACAGACAAAGACAGAACCTAGCGTGGTCGTGGTAAGTGTTTATTGATGTGTCTACCCATGGAAATAGCAAAGAAATGTATGCTAACATGCTAACGTTAGCATGTTAGCATATAGTATAGCAGCGCAATGTCCCGGGTGGGCTAAATGTCACAAACAAGTGCTCTGACTATTATTGGGGGGAGTTTTATGCACAAATGCTGAAAATTGTTTTGAAAATGGTTCGTTCATAATAATGTTTTGTTTTCAAGATAAAAGTGTGTGTGTGTCCGGCTGTTTGGCGTTTCGGTACTGTTGTGCGGCTCGCTGCCCTCCGAATACGTAGCTGTCTTCAGCTACGCTTTCCGGCAACTAGCAGCTCGTCTTCAATTTTTCTCTCAGCTCTGAGAGACGGCTCGTAAATTTAAAAAAACACTCGTTATTTGCGACACTCGTATGCCAACGTACAAATGAAACTAAAAAATACCTGTAAAGCTCCAGCGGTTTCTCCATCGGACTCAACCCACGGCAACAGTTTTGTGGCTCAACATCAACTGCAACACTGCCGCAAATTCTCAAATTACAGTGTGGGCCTTGGGTTAAACATGATGTGAAAAGTGCCGTTAAAGGGAATTTCCGTTCACTCATTATTTACAACCGTAATAATACGCATAAAATATTTTCAGGAAACACTTTCTAAAGCTCAACAGCAGACAGGACTGGCACACCCAACATCTTAGTGGCAGATACTGTACCTATTTACCTTTCCATCTAGCTACAATACCTCACTACTGACAATTTGGACATGAGGAGCATAGAAAATGTCTGTCTCTACCATTTGTTTGTCCATGTTGTGGTGTTGGAGTGTCTTCTAAGTGTCTTTTAAGCACTGCTAGCTATTAATACTCAGGCAGTGGTGCTGAGTGGGTTGGATAGAGACAGCACACATGATTCAGGGCCATTACAGATCAACTTTTTCAGTGCTGTGGCCATTGTGGTCTCTCCAAGAGGACACTGAGTGGGCGGCGGGACGTGGTGACTCAAGGCTGATGATTGAGCCAAAGATAGTTTTTCATGAAAAGCTTTCATAATTCTGCGTCGTGACTCGCACTAACAGGTTACGTTGAGGCTCAGTTCTTCACTTCTTCTGACTGGTCTGCATTTTTTGTGCATAATATGATAAAGTTCTTTCCCAGACTTCTAATTATCTGTGACCCTAAAGCATAAAAGGTTGCAAAATGACATTTGGGAGCTAAGGGAAGGTCCTGTTTCCTTAACTGCTGTGGAACACGCGTGGGCTGCACCACCACACTACAACACAAGAACCCACTCAGAAGACCAAAACAAAGCTCTTCATTCTGACTGTCCTACTGCACACATTCCTTCCCAGAATTACGGAGAACGTAGGTGGACTCCGATGCATCCACCATGGTTTTAACAGCAAGTAAAGATGCAGTCAGGAACAGTCGTCCTGTCTGCTTACTGGCTCCCCCTGCAGCTCTAGTGTAACACACCGTGTTGAAGTCTGAAAAAGATAAATGATCAACTTTTTAGTGTTGTCTATGTTTCTCCAACTCACACAAGGAACACCATGTTGCCCTGCGATTCACTGGCGACCAGTCCAGGGTGTACCCCGCCTCTCGCCCAAAGCCAGCTGGGATAGGCTCCAGCATACCTGCGACCCTAATGAGGATAAGCGGCATAGAAAATGAATGAATGAATGAATGAAAGGATTACCATGCAAGGCTCGAACAGATCCAGTGAGTTACTATAGTGGAACACAATGTGCTTTTCTCACCGAAGGAAATCAGGTGTTTTTGTAAACATTCTTGTCATGCGTCACACAAAAAGTTGTACTCTCTGGTTGGTTTTTCATTGATATGTCATTATTTCCTGTTTGCTGCGTTCATTTTGTTGTTTCTGTTTCCTGTTTGGCTATGTAAGCTCCACCGATACTCTTATCTTAGAGATCTTGATTGGTAATTAGGGTTTTATTGACGTTAAACTGGTGCTCCAGGTGGTTTCCAGTACGTTTGCGGGACTTTTGTCGGGTATTCAATTGGAGATACATTTTCCAAGTTTTGGAGAATTTTCTAAGTTTTTCATTCCGTTGTTCTGAACTAATCCGGAGACTTTACCGATCCCCCAGTGACTTTGTCTTTGTTAAAAACGACTAGAAACGCAGGGTAAAATTTACATATAAATAAACACATTCGTTATGTAGGTCGGCAAAAAAATTAGCTTCGCCTCCTTGAATGACCAACAGCTGCCACTGCCTGTGTCCACCTCCCACGGTGAGTTTTACATTAGACCAAGCACCTAGCTTTTCATCAATATTTTGCTACTCTGGATTTTGGTTTATTGTGCCGCTCGGTGGGAGCTTTCTTTTACTTCTACTGACTGCGCTAGCCACCATGTCCTCGCATCCTGGTGCAACATTACACATGACAAATTCAAATACTGTACAAGTCCAGGCAAAAACAACTAACTGACAAAAGCAAAAGAACTAGCTGATGCTCCAGCTCAACCTAAGAAGAACCCCAATTGCCAATAGCAAACAGGTACACTCATAGCTTCCTCAAACAAGAGTAAAGATGAAGCCTAACAGAAACAAGCAGAAAAAAGAAATAACAAAATAAAATCACCAAACCGGAAATAATGCCAGGACAGAACACCAAATTAAGAGTCCAACCTGCCATGTGGAGTGTGACAATTCTGAAGCATTCAGTGATCCTGGGGAAATTTTGTGCCATTGAGGGTTTTTTTCAAGCCATTTTGCCAGTGTTTGGCTATATATACTTTTTTAAAATGTAATGTGTTCCTAAGATACACAAATAGTGACACATTGGTTCTTCATGACCAAAACATCCTGTTGAATAGCCATGTTTGATCAAACCTTCGTATCAGAATAATCCTTTGTAGAGAGAGTTCAATTTGGACGATCGGCTTTCAATCTTGAATTTTCATAATTGTCCATCACACGGTGCTACTATTTCTCATTTGAAGCACGCAGCAATATGTCTCGCTGCTTACTGTTTTCTGCAAGGGCACCATGCTACTGAAATGTGTGTGTTTCTATTAATGTTATTAATGCTTTTAATAATGATGTGTATGTAACAAAAAGGGTGTTGCTATTTTTTTCTATGACAAGCAGTGAATGGAAGTATTTTCAAAAATGCCCTTTAAAAGGTTTAAAGTAAAATTATTGTATATGTGCTGTTTATTTAAGTAAAATAGTGACACTATGCATGTAATATGTTTTCAAAGCAGCTTTTGGGAAGTGACTTGTTTTTGTCCTTGATTTTGTTTGAACTCAGACAATGGTAAAAATAATAATGCATGAAAGTCACTGTTACTGCTAGTAATTGACACATCAGGGTCAATGACTAGAAGAAAACAAAGAAAACTCTTTTTTATTGTTATGTGTTTGTTTTTTCAATTTGAAAAAAAATTCATTCATTTTCTATACCGCTCATCCTCATTAGGGTCGCAGGTATGCTGGAGTTTATCCCAGCTGACTTTGGGCAGGAGGTACACCCTGGACTGGTCGCCAGTCAATCGCAAGGCACATACAGACAAAGAAACATTCACACTCACATTCATACTGATGGACAATTTAGAGTTGCCAATTAACCTAACATGCATGTTTTTGGAATGTGTGAGGAAACAGGAGTACCCGGAGAAAACCCACACACGGGGAGAACATGCAAACTCCACACAGAGATGACCAACGGAGATTCAAACCCATAACCTCCTGACTGTGAGGCCAACATGCTACCCATTCAGACTCTGTGCGGCTTGAAAAAATTTAGCTATATAAAAATATAAAGGAACAGAAATGTCCTTTAATCGCATTTCTTTTTTTGATGTGCAATTAACGTCCGCAAGTCCTGTCTGACCCTTGGCCCACATTGTGGTTTGGGGAACTGCGGCTGCGGCATTTTTTTGTGGAGATAGAAGCGAGAACAAATAGAGTAGAAATGGGCAAAGAAAGTAATAATTGATGCAGCATCAGCAATTAGCTTCTCGACGTGGCTGTAATCATTGTGCAACACAGTGCATTGTCTTCCAAGACTGCCTCTGCCTGCCACCATTTCCGTATTTTTTAACATTCTTGCTACCCCATAAACATGAAACAAATGAATGAATTGTGTGAATACAGTGTTTTCACAACGTCTGCCAATTATGTTCTCAAAACGATGTTATAATGCCCAAATCATGCAGTCTATGGGCCAAATACTATCTAAGGTAATTGTCTTACCTGTGAAAGGTTACTCTGTGGGATTTGGGTCGGGCAGTAAAACGAGTCGTACACTTCCAAACAGCACATGAATGAGGTATCCTCTCTGCTCCCAATCTTGCTACATCCAATATGGTGGCGACATTGATGTACGGCTCAGCAATGGATGCGGCGTCTACGTACTGTATATAAATCTACTGTATGTACAAACATTAGCGGTGTTTTGAAAGCCCTGTTATGGCGAGTGGAACCGTTGCCGCATGAACACAGGGTTTCAAAGTCTATAATGTCACGCTTCTTTGGAGCTGAGGAATGGCTTGACCCTCGGGATGCAGAGACACAGGTGAGGTGTACAAAATAAAAATACTTTAATAACCAAAAACAGGTGTAGATGCACTCACAGTATTGCAGGATACAACAAAAGGCGACAGAGGAAAAAAGCTCTGTGAAGGTACATGAAAACTTAAGCTGTAGCAACGAGGAAGACGAGGATCTTTGCTACCACACCAACCAGGAACACAAATGTGACAAATGTAATGCCACAAAGATGCCACTAATTGGGATTGCGCCCAGCTAAGCCTGTAAGTAAATGCGTTTAAGTATGCGTTAACTACGGGCAAAAAATGTGATTAATTGCAATCACATATGTTAATCAATTGACAGCCCTAACAAGTACACTTCATAAGAGTTTATAAGACTCTTAAGACGCTTAAGAGAAGAAAATGTAACAAGTATTTGATATTTACTTTTCAGCCTAGAGTTGTTTTAAAAAGATCCCCGCGTTTAAGTGAAAAAAGGGAACAAAGATATCGTTTTTGGCAAGGTTTGGGACTGGTTTTGTCATTAGTGACAAGGTGTGTAAATAACAGCTTGTCAAACAAGTGTACAAAGAAGCTTTTCTTGAAAAACAATCATGGTGTCCAAAAGATCATAGCACTTACAGCCTATGTTACTCCACCAGAGCCATATCAGCACGGCATCAACAGGAAAAAATACATTCAACAACAACGTGTTTGGTCGGAATGTTTCCAGTGTCATCCCTTTGGCACAACATCAAGATGAGGTCACACCAACTGCTGGAGTCAATGTCATTATGTGTGTTTGTTTGTGTGAAGACAGGAAGTGTTTGGTGCTTTTCTTGTTTTTTGTTTTGTTTGTTTTTATGAGTCATCTGTTGCTTCCGATGAGGTTTTGGGTCACAGTCACAGCCTGTTCCCTGAGTGGGATTAATAATGTGTGTGTGTGTGTGTGTGTGTGTGTGTGTGTGTGTGTGTGTGTGTGTGTGTGTGTCAGAGAGAGTCAGTGATGGGCTTATAAGGATGATAGCGTGACTGGCATGCAACAGTGTGTGTGTGTGGGGAGAGTCAATGTGTGTATTTGTCGTTTTGGACCTTGCAACACGATCTGGGAGGGCAACAGGAAATTGCTGGCGTGGATGGAGGGAAGGAGCAATGTGACATGAGACAGGTGGGTGGAGGAGGAAGGTGTGAGTTGATGGAGGTAAAATAAAAAAGTGGGGGCGGGGCCAGCTGTCAACAGGTCCGGGTGGGGAGTCGGTGGGACAGGAAGTGTTAGCGGAGGATTAACAGTTGCGCCGAGTTTAGCAGGAGTGGCCACGTTCCAACATGAAGCCTGCACAACTACACCCCCCTCTCCTCTGCTTGCCCCACCACACACATTTAGAAGCCCATCATTCCCCAAGTACTTATAATAATATCAAACTGTACAAAACATCTTTGCTAAACCATTAAATTAAAGAATTAATCAATGGCAAAGTACATTAAGACATGCTTGGATGAGTTTGATGACCTCTAACCTCACATAAGGCCAAAACAATTTGCAAACCCTCTTCTATCTGAACAGTGTGCTGATGGCACTTGCCAAGCATCCGACATGCCGACCTATAATTAGTGGCGGTTGCTTCCTGTGCCCTTTAATCCTTGAGTCTGACACTAGCAAAGGCCAAGCCAACTGGAGACAAGAAGAGCGACCGTTTGCTCGGCGTGCCACACGTTCCTTTCGTTGCTCACCCCGCACACCGGCCCTGCCTGTCAATCACAACTTGGCTGTGACATCACCAGGGCTAATGTTAGCCTGAGAGGGTGATGGAGTGTCAATAAAGTTCATTCCGCTGCTTGGTTACCACTCAATGTTTTCATGCTTCAAAGGATTGGCCAGGAAATGTAAAGTAGCAGAACCAGTGGAAAGTGTGTGTTTATGACTCACTTTGTGTATGTGTGTGTGCGTGTGTCCGTAGCGTCAAACCGTTATGACGTCGTCAATGATTCACTGGCTTTGTTTACAGGCCGCACCTTAAAAAAAAGTTTTTCATTGAGTTTTATTATTTTTAAAGCTTAATTGCCATTACTTATAGCTTTACCTGAAGTATACGGTATGTCATTAAAGGCTTTGCCAATGTGTCCATGCACTCATGTCATGTTGTAACTATAACCGATCAGAAACATATATTGTAATTATAGTTTTTGTTATTATCATTATTATTATATAACAACCTCTGCTGTTACACACACAACTACCTTCCAGAATTGTGTGTGTGTTGCCTTATATGAATGTATACTAATAATGTACTGTATTGGTATAGTGTGCAAACCATTTAGATACATATCTGTGTTTATTTGCTACATCCAGTATTATATTGTACGACGGCGTATTAGGGCCACACTAAAAAAAAACAAGTCACACAAGTCCCCTGTGTTTATGGCTGTCTAGGGCATTCATTCATTCATTTATTTTCTATGCCGCTTATCCTCATTAGGGTTGCGGGTATGCTGGAGCCTATCCCAGCTGGCTTTGGGCGAGAGGCGGGGTACACCCTGGACTGGTCGCCAGTCAATCGCAGGGCACATATAGACAAACAAACATTCACACTCACATTCATACCTATGGACAATTTAGAGTCGCCAGTTAACCTAACATGCATGTTTTTGGAATGTAGGAGGAAACCGGAGTACCCGGAGAAAACCCACAAATGCACGGGGAGAACATGCAAACTCCACACATAGATGCCCAAACGGAGATTCGAACCCTGAAACTTCTGACTGTGAGGCCAATGTGCTACCCACTCGACCACCGTGCGGCTGGAATGTGGGCAATGCCTGTTAAATGAAGCATTTAAATCATCAAGATTTCGAGAATGATGTCATAAATTTACAACAATAATGTTTTATATTTACGAGAAAAGATTGTCATGTTACGGGAGTAAAAACTTAACTGTATAGGAATAAACGAATATGAAACCGGTAGCCGTATGTGTAGGCGAGGGGTGGGGTATTAGAGTGTAGCGGTGAGACAACGCTAACCCATGTTAACCTGGTTGTAGCCAACTGCTCTGTTTTGCTGTCCCATTATAAATAAAAACTTGTCTGAAGCCAGAGGAATGTTACCTTCCTTTCCTGAGACAGTAATGCATAGTTAGCTTTATGTGGGAGGCAGGATACATGAGGGTAACGGTGAGATGATGCTAACCCAAACTAATCTGTTTTGCTGTCCCATTGTAAATAAAAGCTTTTCCAAAGCCAGAGGGAAGTTCCCCTCCCCACTGAAGAATTATGCTATAGTTTCTCTGGGACACGTATGACACAATCTTCTTATTTTCTTTTCAGCTTATCCTTGCTTATCCCATCAGGGGTCGCCACAGCGAATCATTTTGTTCTGTTTTATTCGCATGTTTTGATTTGCCAAAAGTTTTACGTTGGATACCCTTCCTGACACAACCCTCTATATAAGGGACATGATATGTGTATATATATATATTTGGGTGTGACCAGGATGGACAGGATCAGGATGCGCACATATAGCATAGAAATAAATGTTTGTATGGTAGAGCACAGTGGAGTACAAGAAAGTGGGAAACCAGTAGAGTAGAGAGGAATAGAGTATTGCGGAGTAACATCAGGCGGAATGGTTGAGTGCATTGTACAATATCAGTGTGCATGCGCAATGACACGTCAAATTCATTCATTCATTCATTCATTTTCTACACCGCTTATCCTCATTAGGGTCACGGGGATGCTGGAGCCTATCCCAGCAGACTTTGGGCGAGAGGCAGGGTACACCCTGGACTGGTCGCCAGTCAATCGCATGGCACATATAGACAAACAAACATTCACACTCACATTTATACTCTAATGGACAATTTAGGGTCGCCAATTAACCTAACATGCATGTTTTTGGAATGTGGGAGGAAACCGGAGTACCCGGAGAAAACCCACACACGCACAGGGAGAACATGCAAACTCCACAGAGAGATGCCCAACGGAGATTTGAACCCAGGTAGAACCCAGATTCCTTAGTTTGTTAGAATGCATAATAAAAAAATGTTTTTCTGCAATTTTTTTGTAGTTATGTAACAATATAACAACAATAATATAATAGTTATAGAATCATTGTTTTACTATTGTAATGTGATATTTTATAGTTTGTATGTGTGTCAAAACACAGCATACCACAGCTGCAATTCAAGGTGACTTGACTGTGGGAAAAGTATGCGCGTTGCCACTCGGCTTGCGTGCAAACACATACACACCTCCTCCCCCTTGCAGGTGTATGTCCTCCCACACACACAATCTCAGGTAGCCCTTTGATGACAGGAAGTTCCCGAGGGTGTGTCTGTTTGTGTGTGTAGCCGCTAAAAAAGTTCCACCTGGACCTGAACCTGGAAAAACTGGTCTACATGTTTACAGCCAGTCACTTTGTTTCTTTGTGAAAAAACTGTGGAACTTGCAACTAGACACCAAGCACTCACAAAAACACAAACACGCCACCACGTGTAGACAAAATATCCATTTATTAATAATAACTTATCCTTTTCTTTACATTCATAGGAGGAGATGGAAGCATCCACATTCTTCTACTTTCATCATCATCATCATCTCCACGCACACACACACTTTTCCTGAACAAGCCTCCTGTTAGTTAGCCTCTAGAGAACCACACCAACATCACCACCAGTTCTCAGGAAGGGGGTGGGTCGCATGACAAGTGCACGTGATCGGCGTCCCCTGGAGGTTGAAAGTAAGGCAAACTAACCGTATTGGACTGATTTGTGAGAAAGGGGTGCAATAACAAGGCCCATTGGCTGACATGACATAATTATGTTACACATGTACACGCCTTTATGATTGTTTTTGGCATAATCAACATAGTAATGTACACGTCAAAGTAGAATACCAAACATGGAGTCCACACTGTGTCCACTGTCCACTCATCCTCACTATGTACACTTAAAAAAACTCCACTGGTCCACTTTGTGCCATCTTAACGCTGGCGTAAGACCACCCACCCAGGCAAGTCTTCACAGAAGACGAGTCCAGACGTCCTGGAGCTGCTTGAGTCCAGAACCAAACATGGAAAAATGTCCATTGTGAACAATCTTTGGCACACGGAGCCAACTGTCCACTCTGTCCTCTTTCTAGAAGTGAACCTTTTCGGCCCTTCAAAACCGCTCAGCAGCTGTCGCCTGCATCCAGCTGTGTCAATAAGAGCCCAGTCGCATGGCGGGAGGTGGGGCAAAAAAGTAGAACTTCTCATAGTGTTTCCAGACCTTAGAGGCCCACAAAAACCTTGGTTTTCAAAGAGAAAGGTGGGGGCAGCGTTGGCAGTTCTCACGTGGACTCCAAGGGGTCCAGCTGGAAGACGTTGTGGTTCGTGGGGGTGGTAAAGTACAGTGGTTGGCTGGGGGCGGCCACGCGGTTGTCGCAGGGGCTCTTAAGGCCCAGCGTGCGCTCAAAGTCCAGCAGCTGGCCCATGAAATTAAAGTTGGGCGAGATGTTGGACTTCTTCATCTTGACAATATCGTAGGCGTCGTTCATGGACAGATTGAGCTTCTGCATCAAGTATGCCACTGTCACCGTCACAGAGCGGCTGATTCCCGCCAGGCAGTGGACCAGGACTCCGCACTTTTGACCCCGAGCTTCGTCTGCCATGAAAGGAAGAAGAAAAAGAAAGGTCAAACAAACACCATCACAACAAAGACTATTCACTTGCTAGCAGTCATAAACAGAAAGTTTACAGACAAAATGTCCTCATAAAAACAACATTCTTATGTAGTTTTGTCCCAGTAGGAAGTGGACCATAGCACCATTAAAGCGCTCTTCCACCAGCCTGAGGTCTTGTGATAATGGTGCCATTCGGGCTTGTACAGGCAGGAGTCATGACGGCGCGCTGTCAGGGCCAACAGGATGTCAACAGGGCTTGTAAATGGCTCCTTTTGTAATGTGCAGGCAGTTAAGGGGGAGGGGGGCAGTGTCCTAGATTACTTTCAATGGCGCTTCCTTCCTGTTGCGCTCAAATGACCAGCCAGCCCTCTGCTTCCTCCTGTTTCAGTGTGTCCCTTTGTGCCTGACTTACACAAGAGTCCAGAGAGGGGTCGGGTGGGGGGGGGGGGGTCCTCTCTCTGCACTACCACGAGTTAGCCACTAGAGGTGCACTTTGCCTGCATGTGACAAAAAGCCTTGGCTGATAAGGTGCTGCTGATAAACCCAACAACTTCCCAGCGAGATAGCGCTTCAAAGCAGAAATGTTCCGGAGTATCCACGCAGGCAAAGGTCACAACTTCCTGTGATGACTCGGTGATGATAACAACTGTTTCAAAAAGGCATCACCCCCGGCCAATGAAATCTCAGCATTCTATGAGTAGTTTAGCATCCAAAATGTAAACTAATATGTACTTTTCACGGGACAGTGGCCATATATTTTTCTACTAGGTTCTGTCCACACAAACTGACTGACTTTTGGATTAAGGTGCGATATTCAAATTACACATGCACGATTCCTGTTGTTTTTAGGAAACTACTTTTTTCAAGCTTCTTTGACTAAATGAGTCTTTCGTGTCACGTTACAGCGCCCTCTGTTGCTTTGGCATGCACTGAACAGACTGCAAATGTCTTGAAATGTTCACTAAATGATTTTGCTCAGAAATGTTTCTGTCAAAACGGACTTACCGATAAAGCCGATGGCCTCTGGGAAGAACTGCGACAAGTTCTGGCTCCAGTGGTCCGAGATGGGGATCTGCTTGTACTTGAACTCCCCGGCGTTCTCGAAGAGGTTGGGCAGGTTGGGGGTGACATTGAGGATGTACTTGATGCCGTACTCCTCTAGCACATCCAGGTTTGTGGAGTCCTTTGCGCAACCCAGGTAGAGGTGGGGCAGGATCTCCACAGGGAAGGACGGCTGCTGGTTGGACAGCGGGCTTCCGTCTGAGTCGGTGGCACTGCTCGGGTCCACGTCGGACTCGATGTCCGATGAGTCCGAGCTGATTCGAAGCCCGCCCAGTCCAAGCACATGGGCTGTGGTAGGGCTGCTGTTGGAGGAGCCGTCCAGGTTGGTTTCGCACAGGTTGGGAAAGTCGGACTGGAATTTACTGAAGCCACCTAAGGACAGAAGACAATGTTAATACATGTATTCTTGCTCCAATAACAAAATATAATAAAAATAAATGACTTGTTCCTGACATGTCCTTGTGCAAAACACCCCCACCCAAGCCCTTGCTATATTCGTATGAATCAGATACTATACTGCAAGAGTACAAACTGTGCTAGTCTAATAGCCAACTTGTTTATTTCCTATTTAAAAAAAATGCATGCTTAAGTGAACCTTACTGGGTTATTTTACCACGCAAAAATACAAACACGTAACAGCCTGGTTTTATCTTTTGTTAGTTCTGGTAATGATGTTTATTATAAATAATAAATATTATTATAATAACCATGTGTGGATGTACTGACCCTCCAGGTAGTAGGCCTTGTAGCCCTCGTCCTTCATCCTGCGGAGGAGCAACCCCAACACGGAGCCTCCGTCCAGGTTCTCGTTCCAGTCTCGGCTGTACTCGTCGTACAGGACGATGGTGGCGCTCTTGCAGCGGCGAACGAACCTCTCCCGATCGGGCCCATCGGAAAGGAGAGCTCTAACGGGCAGGTTGCCCTTCTTGAGGCGGCGCAGCATGAGGCTGGGGATGGCCACGTTGATTGCGCTGTGGACGTGCGACGAGTCGTACAGCTCCTGGCTGCGGCAGTCCATCACCAGCAGGCAGTCCCGGCGAGCGTCCAGCTGCTCGCGGAGCCAGCTTGCGGTCTTGCTGATCGCCATTACCGACTCGATATGGGCCACGGGCTTGAACTTGTCCAGCATTGAGACGGGTCCACGGGGAAACGCTCCGTGTGTTTGGTGGCCTGGGTCCGTGTGGATGTGCGAGCTGCGAAGGTTCCGTGAGTCAAATCAGCTTGCTGCTCGGTCATGCGATCGCGTGTCACTGGTAGGTAGATCTTAAACTAGTCAACAAGGTGCCCCCTTGCTTCTGTGACAACAGTGTTGTGTCCAGACGCTTAGAACAGTTCTCGTGGTGCCAAGACGTCCTCACTGGAACCGTACTCGCGCTCACTGAAGCCCCACAGCAGCGCGATGCTCCTGAATGGCGGACACCGAGAGGGTGTGGCCTGGGCTGGCGTTCCCTCGGACAGCCAATAAGAGAAGGTCCCCGAGGCGGTCGCCCTGGCAACGGGAGGGCCGGAAAGAGCGCCTCCACCCGCCCCCCCGTGTTGATGAATTGTTAATGAGTTTGTCATTCACAAAAAAGACGGGGAGGAATTTCCGCTCCGGATCAAGTGAGCGAAAACACACTAAGAACTAAGGAAGGAAGGAAGGGGGGGGTAAAAGAGAGGGAGGCGGGAGTCGCCTTTCACATGAGTGTGCTGGACTAACACGCACACACACACGCACGCTAGCACGCAACACTGTTTTCGGTGTTTTTGTTAAACTGGTGCACGAGGCAGCACACGCAACAGGACTATACAGCTATATAGAACAAATGGGTAAAAACAGCAAATGCCCATTGCAGCCAGGATTTTATGTACACAATAAAGTGCCTTCTACTGTATGCGTACACATTGCTTATTACCGGGGACTGTGGGTGGTAATGACATGGTTTCTTTTAGAATCATACACAATAATAATAATCATACACCATGTCCCAAACGTGTTTATAAACTCTAACACAGAGATGCCCAACGGAGGTTCGAACCCTGATCACCTGACTGTGAGGCCAACATGCTAACCACTCAGCCATGTTTATAAATGTATACGTTGTCATTACAAAGATATTTTGATTGGGAGGAAATAGGTAACAGACTTCAAAATAAAGGCGGAACTGACCTGTTTGATCACTTTTAGATGAAAAGCATCGTATTTCATTGGATATAATATTCAATCATGTCGCAAATAAGGATTCAGAAGTAAATAGTGATTTGAATGCTGTGTCGTGTGAAGAATCTGAAAGGATTTCGAGATAAAGGGCATTTAAGTCTCATTTAAATGGGAATGTCCAGGTTCTCGACAGGTAGCTGAGGTGAAAGGTCAACATGTGGTGTAGACTGGTCAAGGAGTGTAAATACATCATAGTGATGACATTATGTCGTCACAGTAAGCGCTACTTCTTGTAGGGACATGCCTAAATGCACCCTCAGAGGTCAAAGGGCATAACGTCCCCGGCATCGAGTGGAACAGGAAGCGGGCTGATGCTGTTCGAAGGCAGTCCAGAGATTCGCGGCTTCACTGAGAAGGTATAACATGGCGCTGACAACAAAGTGCCGCTGGCAAAAGAGAAGTGAGCTTGTGTGTGTGTGTTAGCATACGAAGTGTGAAGTGGTTCCAGCTCAAACATTGATTCTTGTTAACCCCTCCTCAACCAGAACCAACCCCCCCCCCTCCACCCACAGAGGCTTAGTGAATGGAACCAAGCTGTTTTCATTCACCTACAAATCAATAGTGTTCTTTCACTGCTGCTGACCTTGTCTTCCAGCCTCCTCCCCACATTTTCGCAGCCTATTCTTTCACACACAGCACAGAACCAAGGGTTTGGACTAAAGTTGTTGTCACATAAATGGTGCAAAGTGAGTGTAAACTATAGATCTAGTTGTGTGTCACTGGCTTGAACAAAGCAGTTTTTTAGACAAAGGAAAAGTGTGGATTTTGGGTCCAAATGGGTCACAGCAAGGTGCCTACCCAACTAACCCTCAGTGATCAGCAGTGTGTCATACCTGTTTAAAGTTAACATGAGTCAGGCTGCAAAAAAAAGAAAAAAGCTACAGTTAAAGAATAAATAGGGTTCATTCCCTTGCATACGGTACTACAATGATCATTCTTGAACGTCTGAAGAACTTAATCAATTGCAGTTAGGATTTTTAATGCCTGTCATTCTTACTTTTAAACTGTGATTTTTGCTATATGGTAAAAAGGGCAAGGGCACAAAAGTCGGGAATAACCACAAAATGTATAGCTTTGCTTTATCAAAATTAAATACAAATTTGAAGACAAGCAGGTACGAGTGTAATATTTTGGACCTGATAGCCTTTAAAACCAATAGTCCTTTCTACGACATACAAACTCCTAAAAAAAAGGTTGGTTTAGAAATTGGACTTGCAGCAAAGTGAAGCAATTTGACACTTAGACATGGCATTTATGGTTTCTTTCCAAATCTAAAGCGTAGTTTTGTTCAAATTCTTCTTCTAGTTGTGAATGTGGATGAAACATTTGGAACACTTGTAGACAATGTATTTGTTGGTATGTGAGCGCAGTTTGTCTGAGTTCATTTGAGGTCTAACAACCAATTAACCCCCAGCCCGTCCCAACACAATATTACTGACTTAACGGCTGGTCTCTTTATGCTTCCAAAGCAGCAGAAAGCGACCCATGTTCAAACTCCCATAACAAGGCCCACCATGAGACCCCCACCCAACTTGGTGAGCCTTTTGTTTGCGGACAAAAGATTTCCCCGTCTGAGACAAGCAGCCGGTGGCAAAGAGACAAGATTAGTCGCAGAGACAAGAAGAGAGGGCGTGGTCTTGTGTGTGTGTCATTCGGTACATTTACATGCACACATAGTGTGTGTGTGCGTGAGAATCTCTCTCACGCACACACACAGACACACAGGAAGTGAATAAAGTGTGTGAGGAGCACAGACGACACGTTACCCAACTTTGCAAAGTTAGCGTCTTGTGTTGCACGCAGGAAGTGAAGCAAGAACTTAGGTGTCACATGGCATTCCGGCTGGGACATCCTGTCCTCGCGCCTACGCTGACATCGGATCACCAACGTGGGCGTACGGGGACTAGCGATAACGGGCTGGCTTATTTTATGATAGGAGAGCGATAGCGTTTGAAAAAACTTTTGTAAGATAACGACTTTCAACACAAACAAGCGTGCCGTGACGTCATCAAGATGCTGATAACAACACAGCTGATAAACGCTGACTTTTGAACTCCCACCAAAGACTGGCAACAGCGCAAACAAGATGGCCGACACAGCTGAGGTCGGTTGTTGTACACAAACATTGATGACAAACAACATTGGTCATGTGACACCATAGTGTCTGCTGCTGGGACAGCTGTCGTCGCCGGCGCCATGCTCTCAGCATTCACATGCTAATACCACACATTTACATCACCTAGGGCACACACACACACACACACACACACACACGGTAGCGACAGCGTGATGGATGTGATAATAACTCTAGATTCGCCATTGTTTTTGTGTTTGTGTGTAAAGTCACAATCACATTTATAAAGACTCTCCTTCCTTTTTGAGACCTCATGTAAATGTACACATTTTGGAGTTAATTGACCCCCTGGAGGTCCTCCATTTACATCAGATGCCAGACAAATTATCATATATATCTGCTTATAAAGCACATGTTTAGTTTCCTATATTCAAACCAAATGTGCCCTGCGATTGGCTGCCGAGTAGTCCAGGGTGTACCACGCCACTCACCCAAAGAGTGGGATAGGCTCCAGCATACCCATGCAGCCCTAGTGGGGATGAGCAGCGTGGAAGATGGATGGATATGCAAACCAAAAAAGCCCACCTTACACAGAACACAGGAAGACCCTATACAGTAGAATACAGTGTGCAAAGCACATTGTAAAGGGTGTTGTTGTAAGGAAGAAGTCTCAATAAAGAAAGCCCTACACTGCTTAATTGTCACCGTTTATTTCATAGAAGCCAAAGCTTTAAGTTGCTCACACTAGACATCATTTGGACCTTGTTTGTTGGGCTAAATCTGGTCCGCACGTCATTGCCTTTGTTTAGCCCAGAAAAAGACGATAAAAATTGGGCTGATTTTATTTCAGTGCGTCTCAAATGGTGGGGCCGCCCCCCTTGGGTGCGCGGTGAAGGGTCAGGCTGGGAGTACTTTCAATGTTAGTGCAGACCTGCCAACATGTACACATTTATTGTAGTCACCATGTAATTTGACTCTTTAATATGCTCGTTTGCTTCACGGCTCTCCATTTTGTAGCATTTTTCTGGTTTCAGTTTCAAGTTCAGTCTGTGCAGTACAAATAAATAAATGGAGGACCGTCGCTTTCCTTTTTTTGGAGTCTTCTTCATGCTTCGGAGACATAATGAAGGGAAAAAGTTAACCAAAAAGAACAAAATTGATTACCCAAACACATATTCCTCTGCCTGTGTATTGGCTATTTTGGCAATATTAGATATTCCGATATTGTCCAATTTGCAATTTCCCATTCCAATATCAACTGATATCGCTAAGTTTAACATCACATCACCTGTCATGGAATTAATACATATCTGTTGTGAAGCTAATGGCTACAGCATCAGCATTCACTGTAGCTTCTCTACGTGGCTGTAAACAACTCGGGTAAGCAAACATGATTACTGAAGCATTGAAGAAGTCTTGGCTCCATCTAGCATACCCAAAGTTTTGCAGTCATTGCAAATGGCAAGTTTAATATCCGAAGGAGACACTTGGAAATAATTCCAAATCACAGACATAAGGCTGTTTACACGCTTCAAGACGCAGTTTGAATATGTGATCATTTGCGTACCAGTAAATATCTTCGTCGTGCAGGAGTCCATAGGTCTATAACAAAGCACTTAAAAAAATGTGTTTTTCATTACAGGGAAAAAACACAATACAGATATGTACAGATATTACATTTCTATGCCAATATCGGGCCAATAATATTGGTGGCTTGGCATTATAATATAGTGTGTATGTAACCCCAAAACGGCATAACACAAAGACCGGCTGCATTTGCAAGTTTCATTAACATGAGACGCATGACGATACAGACATGGTGTCTTGCATGCGAGCAGAACGCTTATTGAGGATGCAAGCGGTGAAGGTGTTGGTGCCGTGTTGCTGTTCTGCTTGTTTAGCGAAAACAGGAAGTTCAAAGAATGAAGTCCACTGAGAGCAACCCTGCAAGCAAACACCAGCGTGCTGGAGATAGATGATGGTATGCATGAAGAAAACAGGAAGTGCTGATGGGAATTTCACAATGTTGTATTGTGTGTGTGTGTTGTTGGTACATTTAGAGGAAGTGAAAGTAAGAATAAATCAGACGCAGCTAAAAGTTTCACAATTATTCTTTTGTTTTGTAGTGATTTTATTTTCCTTTTGTCAATATTATTGGGGATGACGTTGTTAGTGCGTGCTGTTGTCTGGGTTGAAATGGTAGTGATGAAGATTACCATAGCAACTCCAAATATTGGGAAACATTGGATGTAAGATGGAAATGAAATACAGGGAAAATGGGAAGTGTTGGGGAGTACCAAGCCTTCATCTGTCAGCAAATTTGGAGCAGACGCTCTAAACTTGCAATTATCATCATTGGTCGTCATGGCAATGGACAGGAAAACTTGAAATATTTCAATTTCACCATCAGTTTGTAGCAGAAGTGCTCTAATGAAGTCCACAAAGACAAAAAAAACTCACCAAAATCAGGAAAGAGACACTTTTAATCCGTCAAAATATATATTTTTTTCCTTTGTTGACTGGAGAGGATGTACAAGGCAAGGGCTCTGCTGAGGATACTATGAACTACAACTATTTTGGTGCTTTTCTGAATACATTTCATGAACACAAGATCGCAAGTGGTTGCTGATTCCCTCAACCTTAACTTGGATTGGCGAGAGGTACAGATTCCTTGAAATAAACGACTTACATGTGCTGAAAGCTGCTAGGAAGCCAAGCTAACCGGCTAATCACTGAAGTTGAAAGCAGTTGCCTAGCAACAATGCCAAACAAAAGAAAAAGGAAAACAGGGAAAGCATCTATTACAATTGTAAAGGATGCAGGCCCTGGATACATGGACTCAAGCGTCAGTCTTGTTGCCAAATGTGGAGGGGGAGAACGACTACAGCCATCAGTCGAGTACATCAGAAAAACAAGAAGAAGAGGAAAATTCCTGGGTGACCTGGGTGCAAGAATCTAAGAAGTTAAAACACATGAAGATGCAGATGCAGGAGATACAGGAGTGTGTTGCAGCACAACCAGACCTTAAGCATTTGCAGTCACAGATTCAATATGTACAATCGCAGAATGACAGTCTCAGTGAAAAAATCCTAGGGGTCCATGGTGATGTCATACACCTTATGGAGGAAAATAGAGCACTGAGCAAAGAAACTAAAGCTCTAAAAGAAGAAATAGAGAAGTTGCAAGATAAAAATGTTGTGTTCCGTGCTGCTCTTAAAGAGGTAAAAAACCCTATGGCAGATAATAAAGCACTACACACTGATATCAAGGCTTTGCAGGATAATATAAAGCCACTATTGAAAGAAAATGCTGCCTTGCACACTGCTCTCAAGGAAGCTAAAAACCATATGGAAGAAAATAGAGCACTATGCAAGGATGTTAGAGTTCTGCAGAATGATATCAAGACATTATTGGAAGACGATGCTGCTTTGCATGCTGCCCCCAAGGAGGTTAAAAACCCCAAGAAAGTAAATCATGCATTATGCAACGACATCAATGCTCTACAGGATGATATCAGAACACTATTGAAGGATAATGCCGCCTGGCGCACCACTCTGGAGGAAGAGAAAGAAGGAAAGGATAACATCACTGAGCAAATGAAAACTATAATGGAGGAGATGGATCAGAATTCACGAATGAATGATGTGATCCTCACAGGGCTCAGAATTACACCCAGGTCAAAATATAGGGAAGCTCATAACAGAGGAGAACCAGATGGAATGAATGTCCCTTCAGCAAAGCAACAGATAGTCAGCTTCCAACAATCAAAGGATGTGGATATTGATATCAACACCATTGATACTTGCATCCCACTGTATGGCGGAAACAACACCACACCTGTCATCAAGTTCACCAACAGGGAATTCAAAACTGGACTGCTTAAACAAGAACAACTTGAAAGGCACAAACGTCTACTTAAATGAGCATCTGACAAAACGCAACGCTGACATTGCCAAGAAAGCACGAGACTTGAGGAAGCAGGGAAAGATACAAAGTACTTGGAGCACAAAATCGGCTCGGGGTCCAGATTCAGACTTGGGTGCAGACTCTGAGAAGGACTAGGAGAAGACAGATTTTACTTAACCACTCAAAATCAGTTGTTTGGTGCTTTGAAGCACTTTAAAGTGACGTTTCTGCCAGGTCCAGACCAGGGGCCAAATGTATAATCCATTTATACGATTAAATGGATGAATTTTGATTTCAATTTGTATTGACTCCACCACAAGGGATGTGGAATTGCATTTGAATTGCAGGACATGGAAATGAATTCAGTCTAATTCAGAGAAATTCAATCTCATCACATGAGTGAGAATTAGATACTTTTAACATACCTTTTCTTTCCAAATCCATCCATGCATTCATCCATCTTCTGTGCCGCTTATCCTAACTGGGGTCGCTTCTTAAGCATTCCTATATTCCTATATACAAACATTCCTATATTACTATATTGTGGGAATTGGTTCACCAAAATAAACTAGGACAGACATCCTTTTCCCTACATTATCATTTTGCATATTGCTGTTATTACAAAATTCAAAGTATAAACCATCTCTGGCCACAATTTAGTTCACTAGTGCACATATGTCCAAAATGTTTGGACATACATTTTATAAACTAGGATAAAGCGAGGTATTTTGATAGATGAAGTGCTATCCATAAACCTGAACGTTTTTACAATTTTAATGATCTATTTTATCTGAGGGCCGCACGGGGGACAAGTGGTTAGCATATTGACCACACAGGCAGGAGATCTGGGATCAAATCTCCGCTTGGCATCTCTGTTTGGCATGTTCTCTCCATGCATGTGAGGGTTTTCTCCAGGTACTCCGGTTTCCTCCCACATTCCAAAAACATGCATGTTAGCATGTTAAATTGAGTGTCAATGTTTGTTTGTCTGCCCTGCGATTGGCTGGGGACCAGTCCATGGTGTGCCCCGCCTCTCACCTGAAGTCAGTTGGGATAGGCTCCAGCATACCTTCTAATAAGGATAAGCGGCATAGAAAATGGATTGATGAATGTTTTATCTGAGTAGGGTTTCAATGTAAATTTGTGATTTAAAAAAAATACAATACTTATCTAATATATTGCGCAGATAAAGTCCACACAATAAAATTGTTATAAAATGCTTGTTTTAATTAAATACTGTAAAGCTTCATTGTTAAAGACACCATTATTATGCATCATGAGGTTTTTTTTCCCAATTGGGCTTCCAGAAATTTGCATTTGAACCGCAATTCAAATTCAGGAAGTGAATTGGAATTTAGAGGTCATTCTCAATTCAATTTCAAATTTTGTACAACTTTGATGTGTACACATAAAAATGTGTGTACACCATGTACTTATTCAAATATATAAAAATCCACTGGCAGTGAAAATGTGCATTCTGGCACGCTTAGCCTATACACTGTCCATGGGTTTAGATGAGGAAGGACAAAATTATAAATTGTGTACTTGTGAGAAACATTTCATTAACATTTTCTTTAATTTCACTTCTTTGTTAGAATTTTTTTTAAAATTACATCCTAACTTCTTATTTATATTTTATTAACCAAATCTGAAAAGTCTATGGATGGATACGCAGTGAAGCCCTGCTACTTTACCCCATTTTTAAACCACCTAAACAGGTGCAGTATGATGCTTACACAGCTTAGTGCGCCGTACATGGGACGCTTTAAGGGGAGATGACTGTGTCTGGATGCGCAGGCTGGTCTGTGTCCCCCATGTCATCCGACTCAATGCCACTGATGGCGGTTTCGCTTAGAATGGAAGCCATGTGCTCATCCAATGCCAGAGTTCCCTTTTTTCCTGCTTTTTAGCACATGCCTTTAATGTCAGACCATTTTTTTAAAATCTTCTTCAGGGTCCTTGTCGCAGAAGTAGCCAAATTCACTGCCTTGGTTAACTTCTGCTATGTTTGTCATCCCCAAATCCAAACAATACATAGTTTCCCTTTTCTATCTGTTCCGCCATTACCTTCATTTCACAGTCTGTGAAACGGATTCCGCCATCTTGACTCGTTCACATGGGCACAATTCCAAAATAATTAATGTGTATGAAGGAAATGTACATCTTTAAAAAATTTACACACATTTTCTCCAGTTTCCAGCACAGTTTCCAGTCCCCTGAGAAAGCCTTGTAGCCAGTAAAGGCAGGCCTTCAAAATATAACACACCAGTTAAATATAGTAAAAAAATAAATACATAAAAAACAAACACACACACTGGATGGAAGGAGGTCCCCCAGGGACAGCTTGGGCGAAGACCTCCTTTTTAGAGAACAGGATGATGGGATGGGGAGCAAAAAGAAAACCATTATGAGCATTTTCACTTAATAATGGAAGGATGGACTCATGTTCCTCATTGGGACTCTGCTGGGAAGCTAGGAGGATGATAGAGCAAGACAAACAGAATCACGACGGACCCCGATAGGTTGCAGGCTGCAATAGTACTAGCAAAAGGCAATTGTTTTTTGTGATCGTCATTGAAAGGGATTTATCGACGTGTGCCGATCACATGCTTTTCCATGGAAAATGGCCTATATTGTTACTCGCATCTTTATCAAAATCTTGGAACTTCCAACTTTCTTTGGCCCCATTTTGGGTTATTTTGAAGCCGTGATCAAAAGAAAAGCAGGGACTTGAGGTGAGAAATGTTATTGAATTCAAGAAATAACTTATAGCAAAACATGAAAGTGGTGTCTGGGTTGATCTCACTGCCACTTTGTCTTCGCCAATGAAGGTGAAAGTAACTTTACATGTTCATTTATACACTGCCTGGCCCCCCCAAAAATGATGTAACTAAGCAAATAGGTATGAGGTAGCTGCAGTTGGTCAGGTCTAGGTTCAGCAACACTACAGTATGTGCTCAAAGTATTAGGTCAGCTGACTACCTGAATATACGGAATGAGCAGGTTATTCCGTCAATGGATTTTTTCTTCCCTTGCGGCATGGGCATATTCCAAGGTGACAATGCCAGGATTCATCGGGCTCAGATTGCGAAAGAGTGGTTCAGGGAGAAGGAGACATCATTTTCACACGTGGCGTCCAGACCTTAACCCCATTGAGAATATTTGGGATGTGCTGGAGAAGGCTTTGCTCAGCGGTCATCAATGCAAGATCTTGGTGAAAAATGAATGCAACACTGGATGGAAATTAGCTTCAGCAATGTCACAAGATTTATTGAAACAATGCCACAGCAAATGCGTGCCGTAATCAAAGCTAAAGACGGTCCAACAAAGATGTAGAGCCTTTTTTATGGCCAGGCAGTGTACGTATATGCATTTCAAATTGTCTATTAAAAACTATATTTTGTGTTAACATTGATGACTTTCTGGAATGGATTAATTAGATTTATATGATTTCTCACCTGAGAAATTGATTTGGTTATAGTCTTTCTGGAATGAATGACGCTAACCAAGGTTTCATTGCATTGATGAAAGTACAATTTAAGAATAAGTGAATAAGACAGTCATGAATTTTCTTCACTCTTTCCATCTTCCCCGTCTGACCTGACCTGACCTACTGTGTGGGCATAACAAGTACAGCTGCCGGCAGGTCTCGTGCCGGGCTGCGGCGTCTTAAAAGATCTCCCTGCTCCGAAAGCTACTTACGCCCAAAGCTGTTCAGCAGAGTAAAGATCAGCACTGATGATGCATCCTTTAAGATCACTGTATGGGAAGAATGTTGGGCTAGATGTTACAACCTAGCAAACACAGCAAAGTACAACCATTTGCGTTCACAAGTGTGCATGCCAGGCTCCAAATTGGTGATGTCACACATTGGTGCGATAGTCAAAAAAGTCTATTTTTAGACCTGCTTTCAGGTTCCAAAATGACTTCAAGCCTTTTAACTCTGATGGTGAAGCCATCTTTTTGAGAAGGTTCTAGAGCTTTTTTTCTTTATTTTCTTCAGTGTGAACAAGCACTTCCTTCAAAATGTGCTGAATCTTTGTGTTTACGCGGAAATACTTACCTTCCTGGCGCCTGACTGGAACACAGCCGCAACATGGAAGGAGGGAGAGGAGGAGGGCCCTTTTTCCTGTTTCCGCCCTGGGTCCGGGAACACCGCCAAGGTTAGGGGGTCATGGCGCAGTTGAAAAAAAGAATGAGGAGATGATTGACATCCAAGATGGAGGTGTGCATGTTGTCAAGATAAGATAGATTTAGGCCCTGTCTACATGAAACGTCCCTGGGATTTTTTGTTTTTTTTGGCAGGTTGAAAAAAAAACGCTGTATTAGTAAATAGTTGCATCCAGGCGGGAAAAAATCATTCCAAGGCTCATCATAAACTTAACAAATGTCGACTGGGGTGAATCCCGTCTGTTGGAAAAGCTTGGTGATGTCGTCGTTTCTGTCGGTTTGGCTGTCTGTGAGAATGACAAGCTGGTTTTCCAGATGTTCCCTCTCCAATAAAAAAATTAATATATACTAGTTCAGGGCACCCAGGACACCATTTCCGTGTGGATGAGAAGCGGAAACGATACAATACTTGGCCGTTTTGACCTGATTTTTTTAAAAACCACAATTTAGAAGCGCTTTATCGATTGTTATATATACACTGTATGTAATAGATATCACATATCACATAACAATGTAGCATTAGCCTAGCTATGGCAGCTACAGTGCTAACATTCCACGCAGATTTTAACAGCAGCATCATGTTATCTTAGCCTATTCTTTGACCGAACTTGCATCTGCCACGCCACTGACGGATAGCGGGCAGAGCTTCATTTGAAGATGTGTAGCGAAGCCTTCTTTACATTATTGTATACATTGTTAAATGCGCCTCTAAAGTCGAGCAAAGCGTCAGACATTGAACCATTGTCACGAAAGACGCCACAGTTCAGCGAGTTTCCAACATACATCTTCCTGGCGTGGAAGCGCTAACATCAAATACCGAGCCAAAATGTTTGGAAATATGTACCTCTCAAGTCAGTCATAGCTGAAGTCAAAGCTTAGCAAGACGAGCACAGCTGCTGTGCTAACATCGCAACATATTTGTTGACGAAAAACAAAGGGGTCAAACTTTTTACACCCACATCCGCAGCCGACTGACGCACAGCTTGCTGCACTCCGTTTTAAGATGTGTGGCGAAGCCTGCTTTTTCACAGAGTAGCTGTCACGACCGTTGTTAGCTGGAGCTTTGTGGCGACGACCCCGTGATGCGGGGGACTAGCGGCACAAAGCAGGTGAAAAAAGGTTTCCATAATACTTCCTGCCCTGCAGTGGCAGGCAGAAAAGACAGCGACAGAACGCGATTCCCACAACAGCAAACAAATGAAAACGCTCCCACACAGACAAAGACAAAGCCCGCTGGCTCAACAAAACAATCAGACACAGGTGTGTAGGAGCAGCAAGGTAAAGGGAGGAGAAGAGGGCAGGACAACACAGGAAGTGCCGCCAAAATAAGACCACATGAACAGGAAATAAGGCACAGGCAGACAAAAACATGGCGCGTGACCGTGGTGGGCATAACCTAGCTAGGGGCGGGTCAGATGCGGTATCATGTCCATGAGGAGGGTTTGGTGCTCATAGACTGGCTCTAGGGACACATATTATTTTTTATATTACTGTTTAAAGTCAGTCACTTTTGCAAGGAATATTGTTGAGGTCCATGGGGAAAAGTGAGAAGACAATGTGAGGTCCATCAGTCCAACATAGAAGATCCCCTCCTGAGGTCACACTGTTGAGGGATTCCCAAACAGGTGAAATCTTCATGATGGATCGCTGCCCTGCCGGGACCCTCTTTGAAGTGAGGAACAAAGGCTTCCTTCAGGGTCATGAGGGTCACTGCCGATAATGCGTGAAATAGAGGAAAGAGGAAGACAATCTCCTCCTCTCCTCTCATGTCCCAGTGGGAAGATCTCCTTTCTCCGTCCAACAAGCCCCTGGATCACATTTCACTTTTAAAGCATTCCCTGCTCTTCTTCAGCAGAAAAACAAACAGGAACTTCTACATACGCGTCACTTCACACTAATTTATACAAATCAATCACATCCTTGTTTTTTGAGCCTCATTCACCGCAAAATTAGGTAAAAAGCGAGGATGATGATTAGTTGGGTAAGGATGCATTCTTCTGTTGGATCTCTTTCGACAACAACGTCCCATTGTGCATTTTTGCTTCTTCATTTTGTCCACAAGAGTTGAGCGACTATCAAACATCACGTTTTTCATTTAGGAGATGAACACAGCCACAACAATACACAACACTAGTAGACGCCCCCACCCCCCCGGGTGTCCTTTGCGCCTCCTCCAGACATGCTGACAGATGGAGCTTGGACGTCCGGATGCAGGGCGGGATAAACCAGGGTGGGTGTCAGCAGATGGAGGAAAGGAAGTGTAAGGAGAGCCAACAACAGCAGCCACAGACACGGTACTCTGTGTACAAACAAAGACAGAAAGTTAGCTAACAGACATCAGCCATGAGGAGACACAAAGATGGGCTTTCAATTTTTTTTTTTCCAAACCATTGACTTAATGAAGTGTTAATGACTTCTAATAAAGGATGCATTTGTCAAGTAATACCTGTGCACATATCTTTAAAGATTTCAAGAAATACAAATACATTTGTCAATTATAAATTCATTTAACATTTTAGGAAAGTTTTCTTTGAAAACAATAAAAGAATACATAAAAAATTAATTACAAATTAAAATGTAATAAAAAAATAAGACAATTTTTAAATATTAAAGTTTAATAAGAAATTAAAGTAAAATACAATTAAAATTGTGTACAATTAAATATCAAATAACAGAAAACTGAAAACCATAATTGAATAAATAAATCATTAACAAAATCATTTTGATAAAATTGGCCATTTTCTGGATTGTAAAATAAAAGTACACACAGCAAGATTAAAAAAAATAAATAAATATTAAAATCTTGATATTTTTCATTGTTTATTTTGAATATTTTAGAAATGGTAACAAAATAGAAATTGCGGCTTGGCATTTTAATACCAATTTTGTTTTTATGTTTAAAAAAGTCTAAAATGAAGTCTAAAAATAACTTTGCACATGTTTTCTTGTTTATAAAGTGTATTTATTAGTCAACTAGTTTGGGAATTAGTTAGGATTGTATTTTATGGAATGATGTGCTGCATTGGACTGAGTTATAGTCGCTTACGTTGGCTAAAGTCATTTTTAGCGACCTGTATTTAGCTCTAGGATAGTGTCCGAATGTTAGGGACATCTCTGGGTTTAGCAAAGTTGCACACCACTGCTCTGGTAAGAAGATCAGGATGGGTGAAAGCAGACGGCGCTCCCATCAATCCAATCAAGAGAGGATGGAGAGATGAGAAAGGACAAGAGGGGAGATGACAGGTGATCCTGCAGTCACGTCGCAACACAGCAGGTGCATTGTGGGAGATGACCTACAAGACACACTGCAGGCAGTAGACCAGTGTCCATTCACAAGATAAAAACAGTACATGGACGGATGACACTTTCTGTCCGATTGAGAGGTCAGGGGTGACTGATGTTGGACCTGAGACTTGATTTGTGCAGTGGGATTGAAAAAGGACCTTCCCACAAAATTGGACACAGCATGTCTTGCTATGAAGAAGAATGAAGACTGAAGGAGCTGACTGAGTTTGGTGGTATTGTGGTGCAGTGCCAGGAGGTGAGGCAGTGCTTGGAGCAAACACTTTTATCACAGCCGCGCCAGGAGAAGACAGGAAGTTGTGTTGGCCCCTCCTCCGACATGCTTGTCGTAATGATCAATGGCATGAAAGCCCGAGTGCACGGAAGCAACTTATGCTCATTGGAGGCCGAAAGAGGATGTTTGCCTGGAAAACAGCCACGCCTACTACTTTCTTTCATTTACTTTGTCAACGGTCGGCTTGTTTTAAACCACAATGTTACTCAGGAGAGAGAGACTTGCTCCAAGCCCATTACAGCACCTTCTAACATTAAAACAAAACAAACATGAATGCTATTAATTCAACTACTATTATAACCAGTAATGTCAGCGCATTTCTCAAACCAACACTTTGGATGTCCCTAGTGCAGCGTGACAGAAAGGACGTTGTGATCCCTCACCTTTCAACTACACGAGCAGGATATGCAGACACTTCCTTATCTGGGGAACAGAGATGGATTGTTCCCACGTTCTGCCCCTCTGTCCGACTGAGGATTGTGGCGCACTTTTATTGTTTGTGCGTGCACGCAATGTTTTGACACCACCAATAATATAATAATACTCTAAGAAATGTTAATTAGCACATTACATGAAATTCATCCATCCATCCATTTTCTATGCCGCCAATCCTCATTAGGGTTGCAGGTATGCTGGAACCTATCCAAGCTGATTTGGGGCAAAAGGCAGTTTACACATTTGAATAATTATATATAATAATTATATTTGAATGAATAATTTCTACAGTAGTGTAAAAAAGCTTTTGCGCCCTTTCTGATTTCTTATTCATTTGCATGTTTGTCACACTTAAATGTTTCAGATCTACAAACAAATTTAAATTTTAGTCAATGACAACACAACTGAACACAAAATGCAATTTTTAAATGAAACTTTGTATTATTAAGGGAGAAAAAAAATCCAAACCTACATGGCCCTGTGTGAAATTTTGGGACTCCAGCCAACCGCAGTGAGAGCCATTATTCACAAATAGAGAACACATGGAAAAGTGGTGAACCTTCCCAGGAGTGGCCAGCAAACCACAATTACCTCAAGAGTGTGATGACTCCTCCAAAAGGTGACAAAAGACCCCACAACAATATTTAAAGAACTGCAGGCATCATTTGCCTCAGTTAAGGTCAGTAGGTCAGTGTTCATGAATGTACCACAAGAAAGACACTGGGAACAAAAGACCTGCCTGACAGAGTTCCAAGACAAAAAACACTGCTAAAAAGAACAAACAAAAAAAGCCATCTCTATTTTGCCAGAAAACATCTTGGTGATCACCAAGACCTTTGAACTTTTGGAAGGTGTGTGTCCCGTTACATCTGCCATAAAAGTAATGCCGCATTTCAGAAAAAGAACATCATTCCAACAATAAAATATGTTGGTGGTGGTGTGATGGTCTGAAGGTTAGTTTTGCTGCTTCAGGACCTGGAAGACTTGCTGTCATAAATGGAACCATGAAATTGGCTGTCTAGCAAAAAAATATTAATATATTTTAGAGTTATTATGTTTGTATTACATTTTAGAAGAACAAGTTTTGTTGGAGTTCAAGTTGACACTCATGAATGAATATTTTGATATTGAAAATCCGATTTTGCAGGCGCTCGCGGACTTCCCGTGTACGCTTCACCCCCCCTGAGCACAAACATCATGCATCCCTGTCTGCTACGCCTTCGCTTGTTGGCATGTTTGTTTCCTGGTTAAACGCCTCATGTGACTGTCAGGACACAGGATGTGCACATGATGCAGTAAGTGAAAGGCCAAACAAATAATGCTTTATTAGCCGGAGCAGGGAGGGGGGTGGAGCATCCTGTGAGAGATCCTGGCCCACATACAGTAGAGCCGTGACAGCTGACGTGTCTTCCCTTTCACTATTCCTTGATTTGTGAGGACGGCCTAGCATGCATTGCAGCATACGTGCCGTTAATGACAGGCTTGTTGAGGTCACTCCCTGTTGTACATAATATACAAGCAAGGAGACAACGGGTACCTTGGAGGATGAAAAACGGAAGCCTCCAGGCTAACCTCCAGGTGTTTGCCTGCAAAACACACACACAGACACACCTGTTTGAACAGGTGCAAACAGGCGTTGGCCAAAGTACACTTATCCAGCGCTTAGATCACTTCCTGACTGTAATGCTAAAGGTTTGCATGGGCAGAGCAGGGATGCAGGGTGGATGACAGTCGAGGCGGAGCCATCAAACTACAAAAAGTCAAGAGTTGATTCACACTGGGGGAGCAAAGGGGGCCATTCACAGTCACCGTAAGTGAAAGAAGGTGAAAAAGGTGTACTCAAAAGTAGTGACATTTGTTGCCTAACAGTAACATCGCCAGCTAGTAGGCTGGCATGAACATTACACTCGCTTGTCACTAATTTATGCCGCATTGTGAATGAAATGAAACATTCCAGTCTCTGTGAGACCATTGTTTTTTGTAGTGCTGAAGTGAAAAGGAAATACGCGTGGAAATATAAACAGAATCAACAATACAAAATTATCTAAATGTTCTCATATTCTTTTTCCAGTATAATTTTGCTTTTTCTATTTGGTCAAAGCTTTATCTGTATTGTCTTTTTCCCGTTTTGTCTTTTTCCTTTGCTTTTTGTCCTTGAATGTATCACATGGTTCAAGCTGGCGACAAAAAGCAATGGCAAATGAAGGACCACGGCCTTTGCTGTAGGGGGGTCCTTCTGCCAGGGTGACTAGTCCATACCCCATCGCATGCTTGCAGTGACTATGCAGTAGCTATGTTTACATTTAGCGTGGGTGACCGGAAGAAATGTCACGGCCAGGAAGTAAGATCACTATCACGTGATGGAGTCCATATCGAAGTTGCTGAGAGAAGCTGAGAGAATCGGCTAACAGCCTGGATGAGAGCAGTCACCCTGGCAGAAGGACACGTTCACATCAAAGGGTGTGGGGGGTCCGTCATTTGCCTTTGCTTTTTGTCATCAGCTTGAGCCATCCGGTAAATGCAAAGACAAAAAGCAGATGGAAAGAAAGACACAACAGGACAATTAACGACTAAATGGAAAGACTACATTTGTCTACTTTTGTATTATTGATTCTCTCTATATATCCACATGTATTTCTTTTTAACTTTTAATTTTTAACATAAACTAGCAATAACAACAAATAAAACTATAATGGCATGCAAAAAAAAATAAACTACCATAATATTTAGTAATACATATTATTATAATTTGCTATTACTATAGTTTATATTTCTACATGTCAATTATTATTGGTTTAGTACTCCATATTACACCATTTTCTCTATTTTTTGAAGCTGTTTGCGAATGAACAGGATTGTCTTTATTGACTGAACAAAACAACGCTGAAAAACAATGGATTTTTTCTAGATATTGGTTGGGGGGGACCTGGGAGGGAGAGCAGCAACACAAAGCTGCAATTTGAACTGCCAATGAAACTTTATTTTTTCTGGTGTTTGCTTGTTTTTTTTAAAGGTAAATCACTACACTAAATGTGTAGCTTTAGAAACAATAGAGCATTGGAGGACTAACATGACTACAAACACATGCAACTTTCTATTCCTTCTACACAAAGCACCTTCAGGAAAATGTTACAAGAACTCGACACAATGCATTAGTGCGTGCTTGTGTGTGCGTGTATGTGTGTGTGTGTAAAGGCAGGTCTTTGTGCACTTAAGAGGATGGAAGTGAAGGTGGTAAGTTAACAGTTAGCGCGTGACATGTTAGTGAGAGCTCGTTTCCTCTCATAAACCTCGTTTAGCAACTCAGGACGTGTCCAAATATTAGGAACCAACCTCAATAATAAATATGTGAAGGAGGACGTCTGTAAGTGTTGCTATCCCTGCAAAAGTTTTTGTGTTGGAGTGGCCGGTTTTCTGCCATAAACAATGTTCTTTCTGTTCTGTGAAAACTCCCTGAAGATGATCCTATTGTGGAACATATTTCCTCCTTCCCTCCCACTGGGAAGCTCTTACCTGGATCATGTTTCTAACAGCTGATGTGTGGAACAAACAAGCAGCTGGCCAGGTTTTCCTTGCCTTTCCAGGCTCATGTTTCTTGTTTTCCACCGCATCTGCTTTGTGTGCCGTGACACATCCTGTCCTCCCTCTCAGGCCAGCGTCTCCATGGGCAAACCGGATCTCTTGGCAGGCTTTTATGTAAGCGGGTGGAGGAGGAAAACCATGAAAGCCGGAGAGGAAGTCAAGGATGTGGTGGAGAGCTTTTGGTTTTTACGGCTTCCTGCCAACGCTCGCCACAGCTCTTCCACGAGAATTCAGGACAAGTCACACAAGCATCAAGTTGCGGTCATACTGGCATTGTTACATCAGGATTACTGCATATCTTATATGTTTTTGCATATTCGTCACACTTAATGTTACAGATCAAACTAATGTAAATATTAGTCCACGACAACCCAATTGCCACACAGGTAAACATAACTGAGATGAACTGAGGCCTATCAGTGTGGAAAAGGCTATAAAGCCAGTTCTAGCGACGACTCATCCCAGAGGTCACAAAAGACCCCACAACAACATCCAAAAAGCTGCAGGCCTCTCTTGCCTAGGTTAAGGTCAGTGTTCATGACTCCACCATGAGAAAGACACTAGGAAGACACTGGACTGCTTGGCAAAGTTCCAAGACAAAAACCACTGCTGAACATCCATCCATTTTCTATACCGCTTATCCTCATTAGGGTCACGGGTATGTTGGAGCCTATCCCAGCTGACTTTGGGCGGGAGACAGGGTACACCCTGGACTGGATGCAGTCAACATTCACATTCATACCTATGGACAATTTAGAGTTGCCAATTAACCTAACATGCATGTTTTTGGAATGTGGGAGGTAACCGGAGTACCCGGAGTACACACGTAGGTGTGTTACCAAAGCCAATACTGTTGGTCATGATGTGTAATAAAATAGTACATTCCGCAATATATTGATTTCCACAAATTAATTTTTGTAGAAAAAAAAGCGTATTATTAAAAAAAAACAAAAAAACATTGGTTGTGGATCAGATCGGTAAGACTATGAAAAAAAATCAGATTGGATCGGAAG
Source organism: Oostethus manadensis (assembly GCA_024372805.1). Lineage (NCBI taxonomy): Eukaryota > Metazoa > Chordata > Actinopteri > Syngnathiformes > Syngnathidae > Oostethus > Oostethus manadensis. Next base: position 283,118 of record QODF01000012.1, read on the forward strand.
CTACCAAATGCGGATCGGGACATCCCTAGTAATGAACACATTACACTGGATGCATTTCACAAATTAATAGTTTGTGCAAAATGCAATACAAAAGAGAAAAAGTGTTGCACGTGACTGAAGAGTGATTGTATTTATCGGAGGAGTTGTTGTATTAGATTAGAAGGATTGAAAGAAGCCTCATTACTCACCCCTTGCAATACCAGCGCTTAATGTCACGTTCCGCATGACAGGTTAGACTTCAGCTTTGATTTTCAATGTTTTCTCATCTTTTCCTGTTTTATGCTGTTAATTTGGTTTTCATTAGCAGTTGACGCTATTATTGAGGTGTTACACACAAAAGTGAAAATTACATTTTTACAATCTGAAGGCTAAACTTGGAAACAATTCCACAGCGCGTACATACTTTGCTTGCAACCATGCTGCTCTGTGGAGCACATTATCCCTTTAGCGGTGATATCGTTATCGCCAGAAAAAAATGATACCAATATCATCCGGGATCTCATTTTCAGAGAACGAACAGATGGGTGCTACCATTTGGTTTTGGGGGTGGATGTTTCCATTGATTAAATAAATTCCTGCATGTAGACTTCTCCTAATTAATGAATGATAACTACAGGGGGATGAAGACTTTTGCACTGACAGTCCTCATCATCACTGTTGTACTGACTGATCTGTGTGTTAAAAATGGCCTTTATTGACATAAGTAATATTATAAAGACAAAGTAATTGTGTACATTCAATACAATTACTTGGGAAAGTAAAGCTTGCAAATGTCCCGCAAGTCAGAGTGTCTTGTTTTCATGCTTCCAGAGGTCTAAACATGAAAACAGAATTATGGGGATGTCAGGTCCAGAAGTTCCTGACAGCGTGTAATCACATGACTTCCTGAGTAACACACAAAAAGTCTCACATGAAAGTGGACATCTAATATACCGATCCTTCCGTGTGTCAATCCAGGTGGTCCTCAGGGGGTCTGTCTGTCTGTTGCTGCCCCGGCACATGATGGGAGGCGTGTGCCGATGGGAGACACTCCTGCAGCTTGTCCTCTGTCATGGTGAGACGGTCCTCCAGCAATGAAACAGTCTGAGGCAGAACAGCCACCACAACACAAGCAACACAATTTTTTTTTTATGACACAATTAATGTGGATACATTTGGGGACATTTAGTGACACATAAGATAGCATCTTACACATAAACGAGTTTGACGGACCTGTGTGAGGACATCCAACTGTTGAACGATGTCCTCCAGGATGAACTTCAGGGCAGGCTGACCAATTTGTGTCTCATCCTCTCTTCGCTTTTGTCTACTTCTTTGGATCTCCTCACGTGCTTCCTTCTTGATCTCACCCTCTCTATGCTTTGGTGTACTTCCTTCTCTGTCCACATGGATGTCCCATCTGGTATCGTCATCCTTATGTTTTGGTCTACTTCCTTCTCTGTCCACATTGATGTCCCTTCTGGTCTCGTCATCCCTATGCATTTGTCTTTTTCCTTCTCTGTCGAATTGGATGTCCCTTCTGGTCTCGTCATCCTTATGTTTTGGTCTACTTCCTTCTCTGTCCACATTGATGTCCCTTCTGGTCTCGTCATCCCAATGCATTTGTCTTTTTCCTTCTCTGTCCACATGGCTGTTCCGTCTGGTCTTGTCATCCTTATGCTTTCGTCTACTTCCTTCTCTGTCCTCACGGGTGTCCTTCCTAGATTCGTCCTCTCTCTGCTCCCCTCGACTCCCTTCGCCATCCACTCGGGTGTTCCCTCTGGTCATGTCCTCTCGTCGTTTTCGTCTACTACCTTTGTAGCCTGCCTGGGTTTGGACCTCTGCCACCTCAGTACCGCTTTCCTCCTCGGTCGTGTCTTCCTCTGTGCTGTCGTCGTCTTCTGTTATGGCGGCGGGGTGGTGAGAGGGAGCATCAGGGGCGTGGGCGGTGCTGTGGTGCTGCAGGTGAAAAAAGTGGGAAAATATTTTTTTTTAATTATGTTTTAAGTGCTGCACCCCCGTCTGCTATTACTAATCAGTAACTTTGATATTTTTATACATAGCAATACACCAACACTAAAATGGAGCAACATATTTGTTTTCATTTTTTGTCACTTCCTACCTAATAGCGAGCTATGAAGCAAATGTCTATTTAGTTCTAAGTTAATGTGTTTGCTAATTTGTAAATATCTGAGGCCAAGAAAAGGATGTGAGTCACATGACCTCTGAGTGTGCAATTGAACAGGAAGTTGCACACAGGATACGCTTGCAGCATCGAGTCAAATACAGAACAGGGTTTTTTAATGGTCATGAGCTTTGGGTAGTTACCCAAAGGACACAATCACGGGTAGAAGCGGGCGAAATGAGTTTTCTCCGCAGTGTGGCTGGGCTCTCCCTTAGAGATAGAGTGAAAAGCAATGTCATCCGGGAGAGACTCGGAGTAGAACCGCTTCTCCTTCGCATTCAGAGGAGCCAGATGACATGGCTCGGGCATTTGGTTAGGATGCCTCCCAGACGCCTCCCTGGGGAGGTGTTCAGGGCACATCCAACCAGTAGGAGGCCTCGGGAAAGACCCAGAACATGCTGGAGAGACTATGGCTCTCAGCTGGCCATCTGGCCATCGTGGCTCTCCCTGGGTGGGGACGGTGTGCTGCTGAATTCGACTCAAGATGTTGTGGACCGGTGGAGGGAATACTTTGAAGACCTCCTCAATCCCACCGACATGCCTTCCAACATGGAAGCAGTGCCTGGGAGCTCTGAGGAAGGTTCGCCTATCTCTGGGGCTGAGGTCACTGAGGTGGTCAAAAAGCTCCTTGGTGGCAAGGCCCCGGGGGTGGATGAGAGCTGCCCGGAGTTCCTTAAGGCCCTGGATGCTGTGGGAGTGTCTTGGTTGACACGACTCTGCAGCATCGCCTGGACGTCGGGGTCGGTGCCCCTGGACTGGCAGACCGGGGCGGTGGTCCCGCTTTTCAAGAAGGGGGAACGGAGGATGTGTTCCAAATATTGTGGGATCACACTCCTCAGCCTTCCCGGTAAGGTCTATTCAGGGGTTTTGGAGAGGAGGATCCGCCGGATAGTCGAATCTTGGATTCGGGAAGAGCAGTGTGGTTTTCGTCTTGGTCGTGGAACTGTGGACCAGCTTTATACTCTCGGCAGGGTCCTTGAGGGTGCATGGGAGTTTGCCCAACCAGTCTACATGTGTTTTGCGGACTTGGAGAAGGCCTTCGATCGTGTTCCTCGGGGAATGCTGCGGGGAGTGTTCCGGGAATATGGGGTATCGGACCACCTAATCCAGGCGGTTCGTTCCTTGTAAAACCGGTGTCAGAGTTTGGTTCGCATTGCCGGCATAAATCGGACCCGTTTCCAATGAGGGTTGGACTCCACCAGAGCTGCCCTTTGTCACCGATTCTGTTCACTACTTTCATGGACAGAATTTCTAGGCGCAGCCAGGGAGTTGAGGGGTTTCGGTTTGGTGGCCGCAGGTTTCAATCTCTGCTTTTTGCAGATGATGTGGTCCTGTTGGCTTAATCGAACAGTAACCTTTAACTCTCACTGGACCGGTTTGCAGCTGAGTGTGAAGCGGCTGGGATGAGAATCAGCACCTCCAAGTCCGAGTCCATGGTTCTCGACTCTGTATACAGTAGTGCTGTTTTCTTTAATGATGACACTTAAATTGTACTTTCACATATTACTAACATATTATTTACTTTTATTTTATACTTTACTTTATATCTTAATTTACTTAACTTTTGTCTCATTTTTATTTCATCGTATTTTGCGTTTCCTGATTTCAATGTCAGATACTAGATGTTTGAATCTAGCTATGAGATTGTGTACCTGATGAAGTGCCCAGTGTACACTGTTTAATAGAATACACTCACACGTAAAGTAGTGAGGGTTGTGTCAGGAGGATGAAACAGGAAGGATGAAAAAGGCGTCACACATTCCAGAGCTAATAATGCAAGGAGCAATCGATTCCAGCGTTCCTGCACACTGTGCTGTATTCAAAGACAAGTTGGGGGGTTAATGCTGCCTAATGATGGAAGGAACAGAAGTGGAGGAAGAGGAAGAGGAGGAGGAGGAATCAAGCGGAGGTGAACAAAGCTGTCAGTGTCTCTCTCGCTTGTTATCTGTTCTCCATCTCCTCTCCTCCTCAGCACATCTGGCTGACATCTGTTCAGCTCATTTACACTCAGTGGATCCAGCCACCCCCCAACATACAGGATGTTTGGGTGCAATCAAATGTTTAAGAGCTAACAGACAAGCAGCAGCAGGCCAAGCCGCGTGTCAATCAACCAAAGAACACACTGCATGATAATGAAGCTAACCAAGCAAAGAGCGTCTTTTACAAAACACATCATTCATGTGATGACCCGTTAGCTTGTAACATTTGTTCTATTTTACTAAAATTCTTCTGACTTTGAAGCTCGATTCCAGTTTGATTTTGAGTCATTCTGATAATTTCTGCAGTGGAAGGCGGTGGCTGTCTTTAATTATTGGTGAGAGAAGCCATCACTTAAATTAAAAGGCTCGTCGTTATCACGCATACGAAGTGTTAAGGGTGAGCGAGCGTGCGGTGCGTCTGTTATGAATTGTGTTTTGCCATTACAGTCTTTCCACGTCTTGGCTATGCTGCATGAGTGCATGTGCGTATGCATTTGCCCAGTTATCAAAAGTTGGATAAGACCTGAGAGCACATTGCAAACTACTGGCCTGGCATGCACATTACATTTTTTGTCACATTTATGTTTGAACGGGATTGTTTTTCTGTTGCCTTTTTGTAAAACGTTTGAGACAAAAAGAAAAACAATGTCCAGTTGTCTTTGATCTTTTGGGAATGCCATAGTGTCATTGCATGAGCTCATTTTCATGCAGGACGAGTCCAACATTCTGGAGCAGATTGTCTTCTCTGGTTGATTTTGGATGCACTCAGCAATGGCAACGCGACTAATGCATGTCTCTTAGTACGTCCACTAATTATTCAACGTTGTTGCGAAACTGAGCAACAACATGGCAGCTCTGTTCGTCTGTCCAACAGTCAACTGTGATGTCTTTTATCAAAAAAGAAAGAAAAAGGTAAAAAAAATAAATAAATCTTAAAATAGCCCTCTCCTTAATTTGGAACAGATGACTGATCAAACGGTTAATTAGCATGAAGGTTAGGATTAGCAGCGCTCTCTTGGCCGCCAGGAGACCTCCGACATGGAGGAGCTGTTTGATGTCGATTCAAGGGTCTCTCTGATGTTGTTGGTCTCAAAGCCGCCGCCAACATATCCTCATTTATAACCTTATTGCAACTTAACTCTACAACATAACGTAAGTACATGAAAAGCACATTTGTTCACATGAAAATGCATTTGCAAGCTCTCAGGTGCATGTCAACAGGTGGCGCTACAACACAGGACAGGCATAACAATCGACCAGTGAAAATCAATTGATTAATCACTACTTGATTACTGATTCTGTCTCAAATCGCTAGCAAGTTCACTGTCTAAAGTCAAAAACATCTGAAGCTCCATCCTTGACAAAGGCACAGCTCCCCTGAGCAGTGTTATCATGATCAATACAATGTACATCAATGATATCAATCAATCAATAAATTTAAGTGAACAATAACATTAAACCAGTTAGTCAAGCAAAAAAAAAAATCCATTTTATGAGCATTTTACGATGTTTCATTTCTCTTCACTTTTCACTTTCCTTTTCTTTGATGCACTGACATCAGAAGAATGGGACAAACCTGCGTGAACTAGTTCTCGTTTTCTTTTCGCACAGTATTAATAATTTCTGAGTGAGCACACGTAACCACAAAAACGTCGTAATAAGAGGACCGCCTCAACATGCTGGTATTCCCTCAAATGCAGGCCACTTTTTAATCGGATTATATCACCATGAGCTACATCCTGCTGACCTTCTTATCTAGAATGTCGCAATGACACAACAAATGAGAGATAAGAACCAGCGAGTCATCTTGTTTGTGTTAGTAGGTCGCCACTTCTACCGGAACCACACACAGAAGGAGAATGTCTGACAAAGCGCACAGTGAATCGGATTTCTAGTTGTTAATTTACTGAAATAACCTTCCACAGTGCAGCCGTCATGTGACTTCATTGATTTTTTTTGCAGTGTTCAGACATTTAAATGAGTCCCGTGGAGGCGGGTTGGTGTTTCCTGGAAAAAGCTCTAATAAGGCAGGCTCGATCTTAGGAGGGCGGCGGGAGTTCTTGTTAAAAATGTAAAGAAGGGTTGAAAGTATCCTTCCCGCCATCTTCCACTTTTCTCATTTTACACACAGATACACGATGATACATACATGTTTAGTTAATACAAGTGGCGACAAGTGCAGACATACAGTGCTACGTGCCAGCATGCACACACAGAATCTAACACGTGCACACATTTACAACATCGGTTGGTTTTTTTATGCTATTCCCGACTACTCACACACTTATCTTGGTTTGGTGATCATTAAACTGTCTTCAATGTTTACAAACGCATGTACAGTTAAGGCTAAAATTGTGGTTAAAGGTAAACATGTTGAGTAACAGCATAGTGAATCATAATTTGCTGAATGGGTGTGTTGTAGTTGAAAATGACAATACTCTAAGAAACTGGCAACAGACTTAACAAGTTTTGGTAGAGATGAAAAATATTTGCTATTTTTGCAGTAGGTTCAAAATAACAGCAGCGCCTTTACAGGATCTTTGACACATATTATTGTAGTAGGTCCTTAAAAAAAGCAAAGTGCTCCTGTCATACAGAGGATCTTTGTATTATGCAACAGGTACCAAAAAACATGAGCAGAGCGCTCGGGTTACATAAAGAATCTTTGATTAGCATTTTCACAGTAAGTCCCTCAAAAAAGCGCTCAAGGCATGCTGGGTAGCTTGCACTCTTTCTGCCAACATTTTGCCGTAAGTAAACAAGGAAGAGTTAACATACTCTTGGTAGCCAATGTTTTATTTTTCATAATTTGTATTGTTGTTGCAGCTGGACTACCCAGTATGCCATGCGGGCATTTGGAAACTACAGTTTTATGTTATGTGTTATGTTTAATGCTTAGTTGTTGAGCTATGTGATGTGTTAACTTGCTGCGGATGTGTTGTGTTTTCATTTTGTTGCACAATGAGCAAGTATGTCGTTCTGTACAGACAGCCCCTCGTTTTTTAACCCCAAAAAGTTGCGCACCCCTGTTCTAGAGGATCTTTGAGTCGCATGGTGACATTACATTTCGATAAGCTTCCAACCGATTTGTGCCACTTTCTCTCGCTTGCATCTAAAACATACACATTCTTCTACTAATAAATAAATTAGGATCCCGTTAATTAACTTAAAAGTTGAATTAAAGTATTTTATATTTTTATGTTAAATTCTATGTAAAAAGTTCACTAAAGACTAAATAGTCTTTGATACTTCCAGAAATTGCCCTGCGATCGACTGGCGACCAGTCCAGGGTGTACCCCGCCTCTCGCCCAAAGTCTGCTGGGATAGGCTCCAGCATTCCCGTGACCCTAATGAGGATAAGCGGTATAGAAAATGAATGAATGAATGAATGACTTCCAGAAATATCCCAACTTGCGATTGACTGGTGACCAGTCCAGGGTGTACCCCGCCTCCCGCCCCAAGTCAGCTGGGGTAGGCTCCAGCATACCTGCGACCCTAATGAGGATAAGCGGTGTAGAAAATGAATGAATTATATACAGAGACCTGTACCTGTACATTGAAAACTCTAAATTGGTCATATACTGTATGTAAAAGGTAGGTTCGAGTTAGACTCCACTCCTCCTTGACCCAGAAGAGGATATACAGTAGATAATGGTTGTCGACAATGAGTGTGCATGAAGACATGTGATGCCCTTGCGGTGATCAGCATCTGAGCTGACAGAAAGTCAGGTGACAGCTCACTTGGCAGCGGTTCTAAAGACTTTTAGCTTTATCGTGCAAAGGCGACTCATCAGTATTTTTACTCATAAGTATTTTTTTTAAGTGAGGCGCGTGACATCTACATGAGGCGCCACACCCGTAGCACCGCAGACTAAACACCTGCAGGAGGTCGCAGCCACAACAACGGTGGAGTAAACAAAAGTTAAGCACAAGGTGTGTCTTCTTTTGTTTGGATCTAGCTGAGGAAGTGAAACACCCGCTGTGTTTGTCACTCTCCCCTCCTTCGGGCTCCTCTGTCTTGGCCTGTCTCTAACATCCGCCCACGCTCGTACCAAAACATCCTGCTTGGCGGCCTTTCAATGACAGGCGTCAAGCAGCTTGGTGTACACATGAACGACACCTCAAGCCAAGGCCTTGTAGCGCCACAGTGGCGGCTCAACCATAAGCGATCTTAAAAAAAAAAACATTTTTCGGCACTCAAGGCCAGTCTATTATTGAGAGAATCATTTGTGGTGTACAGTATGTCAAGAACTTGCAATGAAAGCTTAGGAGGAGGAGGAGGAGAGACAAGGAAATCCTGCTGAGTGGTCTGATTACTTTGACTTTAAGTATCTTTTTAAATATGATTTAAAACAACAAAATGACACCGCACGTTGGCTGAATGAGTGGCATGTTGGCCGCACAATCAGGAGGTACTGGGTTTGAATCTCCGTTGGGCATCTCTGTGTGGAGTTTGCATGGTCTCCCCGTGCATGTCTGAGTTTTCTCCGGGTACTCCGGTTTCCTCCCACATACCAAAAACATGCAAGTTAGGTTAATTTCACGACTCTAAATTGTCCATAGGTCTGAATGTGAGTGTGAATGGTTGTTTGTCTATATGTACCCGACGATTGACTGGCGACCAGTCCAGGGTGTACCCCGCCTCTCGCCCAAAGCCAGCTGGGATAGGCTCCAGCATCCCCGTGACCCTAATGAGGATAAGCGGTATAGAAAATGAATGAATGAATGACAACAAAATGACAGCACAGAACTCCAAGGACCAACTGGTGTCCAGAATGTAATTGTGCTCAAAATGTCACTGTTTTTTGTGTAAAAAGTCTAACATTAAAGCACAGCTTTGACAGAGACAGTAATAATCATCTGGATGTTGATCAGCATATAGTTTAGATACAAGGATACAAGGGTTCTTTGGTATTCTTTGGTATTAGTTTTGTGTCCTAAAAGGTTAAGTTTTAATGTAACTGTCACGCTTCACCGCTTAGCTCCTCCTGTTTTGCCCTTTGTTTTTCCTGCCTTCTCCTGGGCGTGTTCCTTGTGTTGCAGGAGCCCTGTCGTCACCTGGAGGCAGGACCACTGGACACACCTGCACCTGATGAGCAGCTACCACTCTTAAGCAGATGGTCTGTACCTGGGAGACACTGGATTATTCTTTCCCTTCAGTTGAACCACGTATGGATGGTACTCGCACTATTTTTGAACCCCTTAATTTCGACTGATCCTGCTCTTCCAGGCACTCACAAAGAATTGCTCCTTTCCAAGGGTTAACTCTCGCTCCAGCGTCTCCCAGTCAGTGTCCAGTGCTCCAGCTTGGCCACACTGCTGCTCCTGTGCATTTGATTGTTTATGGTGTCATTTTTTGGTTTCTCGTTTGGATGCACCACGCCCTTGTTTAAACCACACAGACTTGATTAAACAAGTTTGAATCAGCTGACCTGCCTTCTCACTCTGCATCCAGGGTCCAGCTCAAGCCCACACGTAACAATAAGTCAGAACTTCATACCTATAGTAGTGTTCAAAATAATAGCAGTCCAAGGGGACTAACCAGATAAATCACTGTTATTAGTATATTTGTATTGCTGTATGGCAAACAAGTTACCAGTAGGTGCAGTAGATTCTCAAAAACAAACAAGACTCAGTATTCATGATATGCACTCTCAAGGATTTCCAATTCGGCAATTAGTTCAAAGGGGTGTGTTAAAAAATAGCATTAGTGCGGCATTAAATCAGTGATCAGTGATTGATCAATTTTGTGAAAAAACAGGTGTGAATCAGATGAGCTCTATTTAAGGATGAAACCAGAACACGTTGAACATGCATTTCTCTTTGAAAGCCTGAGGAAAATGGGTCATTCAAGACATTGTTCAGAAGAACAGCGTACTTGGATTAAAATGTTTGAGGAGGGGAATATTTCTGAAGGGGTGTAATCCAATTGAGAACTTGTCAGAGACATGCTGGTTCAGAAGGAAAACCAAGAAATGTTAATGAATTGTGGAATGTTGTTAAAGAATCTTGGAGTGGAATATAAAAAACTGTGCTCATAAACCAAATATTATTTTAGTAATTCACGGGATTGCAAAATCCTAGAAACAAAAAAGTTTGTACAAAATAGTTTTGCGTTTGTAAAGTCAACTATTTTTTTGAGCACACCCCTTTCAGTAATTGCCCAATTACACAGCCTTAAGAGCGTGCATATCATGAATGCTGGGTTTGTTTTCTGAGAATCTATTGCACCTACTGGTAACATGTTTGCCATGTAGCATTAAAAATATACTAACAGTGATTATCTGGTCAGTCACACTGGAGTGCTATTATTTTGAACACTATTGTACAGGATACCTAAATTAACACGTATGTCACTCACACAACATATAACAGACATATAAAAATGCAGTACAGATACAACAATTAAATGAAACTGTAAGCCAGACCAATTCGTTTTATCCTTGTGATTGTATTGCACACTAAAAAAGACGTTGCAAGAGAAACAGAGCGAGAAAAGGGCTTCTTGTCTACAATGAGAAGACTAAATTGCTTATTTATCACTGTCCATTTGATAGGACCAAATCCTTTCACATCATCAGTGATATCATCTTTATCCTTTGATGGTCGTGGCGTCTGAGCGACTTGGACCAAAAATGTAACCAATGTTGGTCGACATTTCTCCATTTTCTGAGCATTTTATGAGGTTTGATTTCACTTTCTGTGACGCAGTCTCCCTCACGCTTAGAAAAAAGTTAACTAAAAAGAACAAAAGTAACTGAAAGTTGTGCTCCATGGCCTCACCAAACTCCTCCCACGTGCGAGATTTGGACCACCGCCAAATCCGCGTGCTACTTGGCCTGCCAGTACCTGTCAACTGCTTCGAGAGTCCCACAAGTCATTCATGCTCAATAGGACTCCTTCTTTAGCTTGACAGCAGCCCTGACCTCTGGTGTCCACCATCGTAATCGGGTCCTGACGCCACGACTGGTACCGACCACCTTGCAGCCGCAACTGCGACTGGCTGCCTCAACAATGGAGGCACGGAATACGGCCCATTCGGACCCAATATCTCTATCCTCCCCTGGGATACAGGTGAAGCTCTGCCGCAGGTGAGAGTTAAAGACTCGACAAACGGGAGACCTCTACCAGATGTTCCCAGCACACCCTTAAGACACCTTTACGTCTCCCAGGTCTGTCCGGCATCACCGTGGATAACTCCAACACAGTGGCACCAAACCGGTGCCAATTAATAAGCCCACACCAGCTCAGCGACTCCAGAGGAAAACAAGATCAAGCCCCTCTCTGGGAATTTGGATCCAGAGCCCAAACTGTGGGTCGAGGTGAGTCCGACTATGTCTAGTTGGAATGTACCTCTTGCACGAGCTTGGGCTCCTTCACCACCAGAAGAGGATTCTGTTCATAACCGGGTTGGGGTTGTACCCACCGGGTTGGGAGTGCGGTCTTGCCCCAGGAGGAGGAGTTCAAGTACTGTATCTCAGGGTCTTGTTCACGAGTAAGGGAAAGTTGGAGGGCGAGGTCGACAGACGGATCGGTGCGGCATCTGCAGTAATGCGGTTGCTGTACACGACTGTAGTGGTGAAGGGAGAGCTGAGCCGGTAGGCAAAGCTCTCTGTTTACCGATGGATCTATGTTCCCACCCTCACCCATGCTCATGAGCTATGGATCCAGACCAAAAGAACGAGATTGCCGGCTGACTTCGGGTGGGAGGTGGGGTACACCCTGGACTGGTCGCCAGCCAATCGCAGGACACATGTAGACAAACAACCATTCAAACTCAAATTCATACCTATGGACAATTTAACCTAACATGGATGTTTTTTGGAAGGTGTGAGGAAACCTGAGTACCCACAGAAAACCCACTCATGTAAACGCCACCCAGAAATGCCCAACGGTCACCATGCGGCACTTTAAAACAAATAAGCCAAATAGTTTGAAGTGGAAATAAAAAATAAAATATATAATACATGTATTACAAATTGAAGTACAAACTGCAAATTAAAGTGATCCACACACTATAACACAACTACTGAAGATGTTGGTTGTTCTCACGTCTTACACTATATACCGATGCCTTCTTTTGTGAATTGAATGTTTTTATAACACCACGATGACACTCCAGGTAGACTAGCCTTTAGCACCAAAACATCGTACCCTTTGATTTGAAATGAACTAGTGCTTGGTATTACCAACAAAATTCCGTCAGTTCCTATAAAAGTACCAAATTCTGTACCCATCCGTAGCCCCCAGTACTGGGGTCCTCCAGTTTTAAGGGTTGTTTTTAAAGGTGTTGTTTATTATATGTTCTGTTAACAAGGGAGGGCTTCAGATGAAAGCATCTTTCAAATAAAAAAGCTGGAGCATTGGCGTCGAGGCGACCGCGCTCAAGTGTTTTGTTTTGCAAACCTCTCTTCAATATCGCCACTTGTGTTGAGCGAAGAAGCCTTCGATGGATTGTCTCACTTGAAGAGGCCAAGAGTCGTGATGGAGACCGTCATCATTATTGGACTCTAGATTTAAAAAAAAGGATCAGACACAATGTCCGTGCGCAGTTCACACACGAACTCTTTTTGCCGAGCTGCTTGATTTGAATACAACACACAATGGTTTCATGTGTTCGTCTTGTCATGAATATTTTTGTCTATCTGTATAGTGCTTCGTAAACAACCACTACGTACAATCTAAATACAACTGCTTCATAAATGCACTCACATGCAAAAGTCTTCATCCACTACAATTTTTGTTGCTTTCATGACATTTTACACAGCATACATAAGGTTCTGCTCCATTTGCAGTAGCAACTTTGCATTTTCTGCATTTCTCTTTTTAATGTGGAGATCTGCGGTTCTTAGTGTCATAAAAAGTTCCAGTTTCTAGTGCAGATAAAGATGCCAGTACTACATTATAGCTTTGTACAAATTCATGCAACATACACTATATTAACAAGAGTATTTGCTCACCTGCCTTGACACACATATGAACTTAAGTGCCATCCCATTCCTAACCCATAGGGTTAAATATGATGTTGGTCCACCTTTTGCAGCTATTACAGATTCAACTCTTCTGGAAAAGCTGTCCACAAGGTTGAGGAGTGTGTTTATAAAAATTTTTGACCATACTTCCATACTACACTGATGTTGGTCAAGAACGCCTGGCTCTCAGTCTTCGCTCTAATTCATCCCAAAGGTGTTCTATCAGGTTCAGGTCAGGACTCTGTGCAGGCCAGTCAAGTTCATCAACACCAGACTCATCCATGTCTTTATGGACCTTGCTTTGTGCACTGGTGCACAGTCATGTTGGAAGAGAAAGGGGCCTGCTCCAAACTGTTCCCACAAGGTCAGGAGCATGGAATTGTCCAAAATGTTTTGGTTTCCTGAAGCATTCAAAGTTCCTTTCACTGGAACTAAGGGACCACGGCCAACTCCTGAAAAACAACCCCACACCATAATTCCTCCTCCTCCATCAAATTTCACACTCGGCACAATGCAGTCCGAAATGTACTGTTCTCCTAGCAACCTCCAAACCCAGACTCGTCTATCAGATTGCCAGATTCATCACTCCAGAGAACGTGTCTCCACTGCCAGTGTTGGTGTGTTTTACACCACTGCATCCGGCTCTTTGCTTTGCACTTGGTGATGTATGGCTTGGATGCAGCTGCTCGGCCATGGAAACCCATTCCATGAAGCTCTCTGGGTACTGTACTTGGGCTAATCCTGAAGGCTGCATGAAGTTGGGAGCTCTGTAGCAATTGACTGTGCAGAAAGTCAGCGACCTCTTTGCACTATGCGCATCAGCATCCGCTGACCCCTCTCCGTGGCTGAGTTGACTGTGGAACGTTTAGGAGCGAGGACATTTAAAAACTGGATTTGATGCACAAACAATATCAGAAGGAGGCATGTGGACCAAAACTCACTACCATTATGGCACCAGTGCAAAACAGCCATAACAGGACCAAAAGAGTAAATCGGTACCTCGTTTCGGTGCTAAATTACGCAGATTCAGATTAAATGGCTTGGAAATAAGGAAGTGTCCTGACAGACGTACAAAGTCTGACACTCTTAACCTTATTGCTGACCTTAACACACCAACAGCAGTGATCAGTTCCAGCATCACTTCTCTGGCGCTGTCCACAACAGCAACGCAACAGCGAGGAAGCTGCATTCCCAAACAGCGGAATTCTGAACATCAGCACCAGCAGGTCGGGTTGTTTGCACATTTTGTGTATTGCTGCTGGTTTTGCTGAGATAATTATGACAATTTGTTGTGGGGTTTATTTAATAATAGTGTATTTATTACCATGGACGTCCTGATCCGCATTTTTCGCTTTCGATTTGTTTAGTAGTCTTGCCGATTTGGTACAAATCTTTTTTTTTTTTTTTTAAATAAGCTTTTGTAACAAACCTGAATTTGTGGAATTCAATATGGTCATGAAAATAGCTCTTCAAAGTCTAATCTTGTGGCCATTTGCGGGCTGCAGCAAATTTTGTATTGGCCAAGGGCAGATTCTAAATACAAAATTAAGCACAGCCTCTCATCAAAACAATTAAAAACAGTATTTTATTGAACTTGGCCTGATTCTTGGAATGTTTAGATTTTATTTATCTTCCTTTCAGTAGAAAAATCGTTAGGAACAGGTTACATTGGGTGCCATCCAGACACGTAGCCTGTATTTGCTGATTTCAAACTGATGAAATGCACTAAAGGTGCAACTATCAGTGGCGTGCAGTCAATTGGTGAGTGTATTTGTGTGTGCGAGTCTGTGCGTTGTGCTTGGGTCGCAACGTCGTGACACTGCTGCTTTTCGTGGGTGGGTTAACCTCCACCTACCATGATGACTCATCCCTGGCGTTCTTATATAAACAGGTGGGGTTTCTTTTCTAAAAAAAAAAAAACATCACAGACAAACTTTTATTCCATTTTACTTTCCCAAGAAGCCCAATGGGGTTTACCCCTGCTTGGCTACCACTGAGATCTTATTAAGGCCTCAATGGACCACCTGCACCACATGTGCAATCTTCATGTTTTATCCTATGTGTGCAAAATGATGTTTTCATCCAATGTGTTTGAAATCATTTCATCAACATAAACCCAAAAGTAACTCCCAGCCATCTCTTGTTTATGAGGGGGTGCAGCTGTAACTTGATCATCAGAATGCTAGCGGCTCCAAACAGGAATAGCCTCCATTCTGTCATCATTCAGCATCACCTCACTCGCTTTCAGCGCTTCACTTAGCACAGATGAGCTATAGTCAAGTGTTATTTCAATGGAACATTCTATTGTTTCCATTGTACAACTTAGTCTAAGCGTGACCGCCTTTCTAAACGTGTGATTATGACACAGGACAGCGACATAACCAGCCAACACAATAAACACGCGCAACATTCAACAGCTCATTGTTTTACATAGTAACTCAGAAAAACAAGAAATAACAAGCTTCATCAATTACACTCAAGCGACATAATTGAGCATCAAACACTTGACATAACTGTCATCAAACACAATTTAGAAAATATCAATACAATCAATAATAAATGATTGTGCAACCGTACTGCCAGGATACTAACAATGCTAACCATAGTTAGAAAAGAACACAACGTAGCGCCCATTATTATCTTCCCTTACACGACCTATGAACACTGCAGAAATTCAGAATTTGTTGTGAGCTGAGGAGAAAGGTAGCTTTTGATGCTAAGCTAAGGATTTAAAGAAAAGTGGGCTATAATACATTCATTCATTCATTCATTCATTTTCTATGCCGCTTGTCCTCATTAGGGCCGCGGGTATGCTGGAGCCTATCCCAGCTGACTTTGGGCGGAAGGCGGGGTACACCTTGGACTGGTCGCCAGTACATATAAAATATAAATAATGTAATAGTGTAAATAATAATTTAGTCCAAGATAATCAATCACAGACCTTAGATCTGTGATGCAAGGTATGATTTCTTTTGGAGGAGGATAAGCGGCATAGAAAATGTATGGATGGATGGATGCACATCACGCTGCGCAGGAAAGTTTGGACGAGAGGAGCGATAGTAACTGTAATAGTGTGTTCAGCAAGTA
This sequence comes from Oostethus manadensis, assembly GCA_024372805.1. Classification (NCBI taxonomy): domain Eukaryota; kingdom Metazoa; phylum Chordata; class Actinopteri; order Syngnathiformes; family Syngnathidae; genus Oostethus; species Oostethus manadensis. Next base: position 299,320 of record QODF01000012.1, read on the forward strand.
AAGAAGCACTATCAGTGCACGAGAGCAACTGTTTTGCCTGATGTGGAGGATGTCATGTTCAAGGCCTCCATGTCTGGTGTGCATGCACACTTTTTCCACAAAAAGTATTCCTTGATTTTGGACTTGCTTCGAGTACGAGTCACATGTTTTTCTTGTTTTGCAGAGAATAATCGCGTTGACATGGCAGTCGTATGTTGTCAATTCCTGGGATTTTGTGACACGATCACAGCTTCTCGAGACAAAGTCACAAAAGCAGCCATTGCGCTTCACAAAAAAAGCATCAAATCAAAGGGGGTATTCACACGGAAACGTTGTCATGTCAAATTGGCAATTTGGTCTCTCCTTCTCCTTCGTGACCTGAAACAGTACGGAAACGGCTTCCGGAGTGGGAAATTCTGAAAACACCGGCTTGTTATGCCGTTTATACAAGCAATATAAAAATGATGACATTGTTGAATCACCACGGCCTTTGAATGTCCAGTAAATTGTGCTTTGACACTTCCTTGTTAATGCATCCACTTCTATATCGACATGTGGTTTTTAATAGGGGAGTGGAACAAACAAATGTGTTTTTTGCTCTATGCCACATGATGTTTATCTTAATGGATGAAACTGTGGGATGGGGGGTTAGTTACCACTTTGATGGTAACACAAACTAGTCTTAAGGTACCCTAACCTTGGCGGTTGGTTACCTGACGAAACAATTCCCAAAAAGTGCATTATCCGTATATCTATTACTTATTTTGGTACCCTTCACCGCTTTTGACATATCCTGCCATAGCCAATGAAACCAAACTGTACTGCCTGGTGGAAACAGGACAAGACTTGACACTGCGAGGTGGGGGTAGGGGGCTGTACTTTCAGTTCCCTGTTATCTGTGGCGCCTCTTATATGAGTCATTCATAAACTCAACTTCCTTTTTTGTTGGATAATTATATAATCACTGTCATTGGTACAACACTTCCTCTTTTTACTTGTGTTATCACTCCATGTTGTCTAACCTAAATCCTTTTATAGTCGAGAACATGACCACAGAGTTGACGCCTATTGATCATCACAATGCAAGACACATCTTCCTCAACATGCATCACAAAATATGTTGATGTCAGCATTGTTTGCAGTGGTTGTCAAGGCGCCACATTGGGACAAAATATGAAGCTTTTTAACCATCCTCCTTCATTAAGCTCAAAGGAACACTAATATTCAAGGACGTGAGTAATATTCAGAACTTGACAACACTTGATAACATCTAAAATTGCAGCTTTTAAAGACATGATTCACTTCTTTTTGTTGTCCTACTCAAACAGTCAGTTTAAAGCTTCCAGTATGTGTTCTTATTCACACACAATTATATATGTTACATCGTATTTAAGCCCTAGTTCAGCAAAAGGACTTTGCAGAGATTAGTAAAAGTTTTTAAATGTTTAGGGACTATTGTTTGACCTTCATTCACGATCCAGAAAGGGACTAAAAATGCAACTTAATTTTTACTTATTTTTACCACCCCCCAGCAGAAGAACCATTGAGAATTCTTAGGAGGCTGTACACAGCCAACCTATGTGACAAGATCATGACCACAGCTGTCTGAACTCAACTCCAGGACACCGCACTCCCGCACAAGATAGATCAGTGACCCCTGCAAGGGTTGTAACGGGTTTACACTGTACCACTGCCTAATGTGGCCTCTAAAACTGAGCGACATCACCTTGGCAACAGTCCTAAAGTTGGTGGCAAAGGCCCACAAAAATGGTTTTGCCTTCCTCTATGCCTCTCCAGCATAGCACTCTTTGGGGAAAAACATCCTGCAGGTGCCTCTGCAGCCAATCAGCCTGGGGTACAAAAAGGAGAAGGTAAGAATCTTCTTTGAGCTGAAGGACTCACCGGACCACCTACTCTATTTGCCAACTCCCAGATTAACACAGGACACAGATTGAATGCAACCAGAGCAGTAGTCCAGGTCATAGTTTGGCTAAATCTTAAAGAGATTGGTGGTTTCATACTAGGGCTGCAACGATTATACGATAAGGCAGCAAAAAAGTAAGAAAACAAAATGTAAGAACAGACAGAAATTGTGGCTAAACAAGCAAGTTGAACATTGTGACGTGTGTTCGTGGTAACGTGGTAATTGCATCATCTCCACCAAAAGGAGCGGAGCTTCCGAGAGGAAAGTTAAAATGAACATAGCGGTAATCAGTGAGATGAAGGTTAATGTACATTAACCTCAAGGGGGTCTCAAGCTTGCCGCCCGCAATAAGACATTAAAGAATAGCGTAAATGTTATAAAAATATTTTTGATATGCTTGTGTTTCATAGAGTTGACCTACTGAAGACACAGGAGATGTTATGTTATCTGAATGGGTTTAAAAAAGCAGACACCTAAACTTAAATCCTGTTTACACTTGCTGTACTAAAACAATCTCATTCTTTTTACAGCATTCCTGCTTGTAGTTCAAATCTCTGTTGGGCATCTCTGTGTGGAGTTTGCATGTTCTCCCCGTGCGTGGGTTTTCTCTGGGTACTCCAGTTTCCTCCCACATTCCAGAAACATGCAAATCTAATTTAATTGGCAATTTGTCCATTGGAGTATGAATGTGAGTGTGAATGTTTGTTTGCCCTGCGATTGACTGGTGACCAGTCCAGGGTGTGCCCCGTCTCTTGCCCAAAGACAGCTGGGATAGGCTCCAACATACCCGCTACCCTAGTGAGGATAAACGGCATAGAAAATGAATGCATACTCCCAATACTTAATGCGGCCCAGTCCCACCCAGACACTATTTCCAGCACCCCCCAGGTAATTGAGTTTGAGACCCCTGTTGTAAAGTATATTTGTCTTAGTACTGTCTTAAAGTTTAGGAATACAAAGCCATCAACATAATGTAATATGTTATATAAGCTTAGTAATGTTTTTTAAAAAGTAAATATTATTTTTCTCTTTTTCCAGTAAATAGTTGCCGTGTGCGGTGGATAAATAAAAGCTACAAAAGCACCATCATGTACTCCATTAGACCCAAGAAAATACACTTTGTTCCTACGCACAATGTCAATTTAAGAAATAAAACAATTACCCCCAAAAAACAAAAAAAACAATTGGTTGTTCATTATTTAGTGAAATGTTTTCTTTACTCGTGTTTCTAATTGATCTTTAACCAAGCAAAAATATGTTTTTTCCGATTGCTCGATTAATCAAAACATTTTTCAGTAAAATACTGTATTACAAAAATATTCGATATTCGAATTGCAGCCCTATTTCATACAACCAGGCTGAGCTGGCCTATGACGCACAGCAGTGATGGGAGGTTGCCAAAATGGAAGAGGAAAGTTACGAGAGCTGGGAGGCCATTAGGACCATAACTTGGGCCAACGTGCAAAGAAAACCCCAAATGAGACTGAGCATTTGAATTAGGGTCACACAGCAGTGACCGATACACCTAATACAGCACAGAACTCAAATTTGAAGCACATCCTCTCTGGCTGCAAGACACTGCTGTCTCCAGGCAGGGTTAGACGGCTGTACGCCAGGGTTCTCTGCAAGTTTGCAAATATAGCGGAGGCCCGCAAACAGGAAATTAACAGGAACAACCCAAATCACAGCGCCAAAGCAACCATAGTAACACGTTGCACCAATATATGGTCCCTTCTGTCGATAGGGGGCGAGTGGCAGTAAACAGCCGAGCTCAACCGCCAGCTGAAATCCCCTGCAGAGGTCACTATGACAGCTTTGCGCCTAGGCATTGGTCTTTGGCCAGCACCTGCCAGTGCAGTCATCATGATAGAACTGACCGTTCCATGGGAAGAATAGATGTAGGCTGCATACATGCAAAAAAAGTAAGCGGATCTATCAGCAATGTGCTCACAAGCTAGGTGGAGACTATTCACCTGTAGAAAGTGAAGAAGCTGGGACAGCCACTCCTGAAAGCCTTCAAAGTCATAGGCCTTACCAGGAAGCAAGCTCTTCATGGCCAATTGCTCAGGAGGCTCATCAAGGGAGCTTTTGGCTCTGGCTGTGAAGGAAGGACAAGGCATGGTGGAAAAGGCAGGCTGTAGGGCGGCTTAGGGTGATGTTCCTTTTGTGGCTTATCCACCTCAAGATGTTCTGAGGATAATGGAGCGAAATATTGATGAAGGCTGGCCCTTGGCTAGTGAGCCTGCACAATGGCACCATCAGAGTTGTGACAGGCAGAAATGGCAAACTCAAAACTGTTTTGCCCATGTCTTCACTGTGTACTGTGGCTAGAATTCAAAATTTGGGTGTCATCTCACAAACTCTTTGCAGCCTTTGGACCCAAAAATAACAATTTTCCAATGTTCCTTCATTTCTTTTTAGGTCAGCTGTTGTTTTCTTTGGCAAATTGTAATCCCCTCTGCAAATGCCTTTTTTTTTTTCTAAGAGGGACTTTGCAGGGGAATTCTTGTAAATAGATTAGCTTCACACAGACTCTAACTGTCAGAGTACTTACAGGTAACTCCAAACTGTCTTTGATCATCCTGGAGCTGATCATTGGCTGAGCCTTTGCCATTCTGGTTATTCTTCGATCCATTTTCATAGTTGTCTTCCGTTGTCTGCCACGTGTCTCTGGTTTTGCTCTCAATTATAAAGCATTGGAGATGAATTTAGCCGAATGGCCAATTTTTTTTCACCTCTTCATAAGTTTTCCCCTCTCCAATAAACTTTTTAATCGAAGTACGCTGTTCTTCTGAACAATGTCTTGAACGACCCATTTTCCTCAGACTTTCAAATGCATGTTTAACAAGTGTTGGTTTCATCCTTAAATAGGGGGTCACCTAATTTACACCTTTTTTTCACAAAATTGATCACTGAATGAATGCCACACTGCTATTTTTTTAACACACCCTATTCAATTCATTTTAAGACTATTGTACATAGAACTGTTTGTGCTCTTTAGAATAGCCTTCAACTGCCATAATAACATGGTTTATTTTTTTCTTGAGTTCAAATATGTAAACATCTCCAAATTATTTATGATTTCCTCATACAGCCTGCAGCAATGATTACATTTCCTTGACTAAATAATGAATGACGCTTTTACTAAAAACTTGAAGTCACTCATTTCTCAACCAAAGGTTTTTTTTTTCTCTTCTGTCTTCTCTTCACTTTTTTCCACACCCAGTCTCAAATGGAGGCGAATCATTTCACATTGAGGATGTGAATGAGCGTCATTGTGGCTTTGCATGGAATTAGCCCATTTTAAAGCTCCTAAGTAAGACTTTACCCACATTATTCGCATTTTTACAGACATTCACACACACTTACACACGCACGCACACCCGCACACACAGACAGCAGGTGTCAGTTAAAATTAGTGGCAAAGCAAATAAAGTGGGGGTAGGCTGTTGTTTTGCTTAAAAACAAATATTTATCTTAATACAAAGGTCAGATTTGTTGTTTCATGGTCATTTGGAACATACAGGATATCACATACAACAACGTAACATGAGTGGCACAGGCGGACTCAAATGTGTGTAAACAATTAGTATAGCTATGTTAGTTGTGGGCAGAGGCAGTATCACATAATGACTGACTTGAATCCCACCTTTTAAATAATCTAATGAAGTTGACAAGAACACGTGACCTCTTAACGATATGCATTGGACTTCAGCCATAAGTCTATAGGGTTCTTGCTCCAATGACAAACAACATCAGTAAAGGCTTGAGTGAAGGTGGTTAGATTATGTCCCTGATGGCTAGTTGGCAGTACTCCGGACGGCATTTTATAATGTGTAGTGAAGCCTGTTTTTTTACAAAGTGGTAGGCATGTTCAAGGGGCAGGACTTCTTCCCTCGAAAGTGGAGCAAACAAGTGAGGGAAAGATTTTCTTTAATCATTTTTGGTGTTCACAAACATAAACAAGCTCCGTGGACACAAATTGCTGTTAGAACATCTTTAAAATGTCACTTTTACATAATCGAATACCTCTAAATTAAATAAAAGGCCTAATAACATGACTTTTGACACTGAAAAGGTCCCTCAAACAACACAGGCATTGGCAGCGCTCATGTATAAAGACAGAGGAGCCATTTTAATGGGAGTACTGTATGATCAATAGGAAAGGCCGCCCATGAGACAAAGCCAGGACACTTCATTCCAAAATGCCAACCTGTGGGATGCTACTAGCGGGTGGCTAGAAGAATGGCTAGAAGAGTGGCTTGCTGATCGGCGTGCAGAGCTAGTCAGCACATCAACCACTGTGCTGCGTTGCAGGGACGGATGGAAGTGTGGCTTGAGTGGCAGCCGCAGCACCTGGGGGATTAGAGATCGTGCAGCGTCTTTGGCCTTCACAGCGCAGGCATATAGCTGCAGAGAGAGCGGCCCTGTGCGCTGACAGCCAGAGGTGGGCTTTGTGGTCTGTTATTGCTGCTCATGTAGCGCTGTCAAGCTGCTTTTTGAATTAAGAGTTTGGTTGTCCAATTCCTGACTTAATTGAGGTGTACTGTATTGCAATACTTCTGTACAGTTACAGAAGTACAAGGAATTGGAATGTATTACTCTCACAAGCAGTGTCAAAAACATGTTGTAATTTTAAGAATAGACCAAGTGAGCATGTCCAATTTTATCCTCAGGTCAAAACATTCACATGAACATTCAAACCTACACAGCTTTATGCAGTCGTCCCCTTTTGGACACAAAATTTGCCACAAACCATATTGATGACATTGGCAGTACAGCACAGTGCACTTACTGAAAGACTTATTTAAACATCACACCAAAAATAAAATACAAGTGTACAACATTTACAGTGCGTGCTCGTCTTGAAAGCCCATCTCCTAAAGACAGCACACAAAGGGGTCATGTCGGATAAGGTCGGACAGCATAAATTTGTTATCTTAGCTGTTGTTCTATGACAATTACTACAACTACTACAATTTCAGACCTCCGCTAAAGCAAAAAAATCCTGAACATGTGCATATAGCAAGCTTTTTTTTACCACCACAGCTTTTCCACCACCCCACAGGTAATGGAGTTGAGGGCTCTAAGGATGTGCATAGCTCTTATTTTGAAGTGTGATGTGTGTTACAAATGTGTTTTCACTGTGGCAAAGATATATATATATATATACACACAACACATACATACAGTAATAATAATAATAATAATGCCTTACACTTGTTCTGCGCTTTACAAAGACTCTCAAAGCACTTACACTGAGGTCATTATTAATTCACTCCAGACTTGGTGATGGTAAGCCACTTTTGTAGCCACAGCTGCCCTGGGGCAGACTGATGGAAGCGAGACTGCCAGTGTGCGCCATCAGTCCCTCCGACCACCACCGACACTCACACACACACCACTTTCATACTAGGCAGTGTGGGTGAAGTGCCTTGCCTAAGGACACAAGGAAAGTTTATTTCCTCCCACTGTGGCACCTGGTGTTCCTCTGAGGTCTCCCATACAAGTATTGACCAGGCCCTGCCCTGCTTAGCTTCTGAGATCTGACAGGATCAGGCTTTGACAGGCAGGTTTGGCCACAGTACATATATATACAGCCTGTATACAGTATATACAGCCTCTTGCAGCTGTAGCTGTTGTTTCTATTTCACACACACAACTTGCACAAAGTCAACGACCAACCTAAAATGCTGGGTTACATTAACAAGCACTAAAGCACAAGTCATACCGGTGCGCACACACACACACACACTCACAGTGGCATTAGCATGCGCTGCTAAACCAAGCTAACCCAGCTAGCTTATACTCGCTATTGCTGTATGTGAGCTCATGTTTGTGTTTGGTGGCTTGTGAGAGTGTAATTTTTCACTGATTTAGACGATGTTTCTGGTTGCCGCTTTGACATGTTTAGTTCAGAAGAGGGCTGGTTAGTGTTTGTGAGGACATAGCCCTGTGAACAAGTAGTCCATGGGAGTTCCCCACACCATGAGAGGGCAGTCTGGGCATAGTGAGGGGGTACAGAAAGAGGAGAGAGAGGAAAACAAACACGCATGCACATGTCAATTTTTCCAGGTCAGCAAAATGACCGGCTTTGTTTTTTTTTTTTTTTAATCGTACGATTAGTCGATTTATCAATTATTGTGACAGGCCTAGCCAGGGGCAGCCCTGACTGCCTCACTTGGTCCCAGAGCAAGCAGACTGCAACATGCAAAAAGGAAAATAAATTCCACAATCTGCAGCTTTTCATATTTGGATGTGCACCAACATGCAATGTTCCTTCGACCATGTACTACCACTATACAAAATGTTGCCAACATTCTTGCAAAAACCTTCTAGCTAACCAACAGACAATGTAAACATAAAGATCTTTGATTAGCGTAGGTAATAAGACACAAGATTCTATGAGTCCTATGTCTCACTCACATTCTGATGTTCACCACAATGAGGCAGTTGTTGTGGATTAGTTTACTTTACTTGCAAAGTAAGTCCTGTCTGGAAAGTGGTAAGCCTGCATGGTATGTGTGCTACCTGCTGGCCAAAAACATGAGCGATTAACAAGATTAACAACACTGTGTCCAAAGCTCAGTCAAATGGGCAAAATGCTGCCGTACTGAGCCAATTTTTGTCATAGCTGCACCATTGACACATTGAATGAGCGATCACAGTCCACCTCAGAGCGAGAGGTGCATCAATCATTGGGCAGAAGAGGTGGTTTCAGGGGATTGAGCAGACTTGGGAGTTGAATGGGGGCGGGAAACGGGAGAGGATCTATCTTTTGGATATCTGGAGGTGTGACAGATTAGCTGGCACAGGCGGCACTTAGTTGTTAACCCTGGCGCTCGCCCACCTCCTCAGGAATCAAAGGCAGGTTTTCATGTGGGCGTTGAGGCTAAATACTATCATGGACAGTTGCATCACTCTCTTGAGCCACTGCTGCTACACTACAGTGTAAAAGGCTGCTATTACTTATAGTGCATTTTACTGTAGGTTCATACTGAAATTTCATACAAAAGCCCAATATCTGTTACTTCTTTTAAGTAGTGTACTTTGATACTGAAATATTTCAATTGGGGTTGTCAAAATTAATGCGTTAACGCATAAACAAAATGTTCCACTAACGGTCCAATTTTTTTGACGCATCTTTAACATCTTGTTTGGCCCTCGTCCCACACCGTAGTTTGACAAAACGCTGCGGCATGTCAGCACTAGCAGTTTGTACACTGTATCGAATTGGTCAGTTTTTAAAATGTAATGTTTTTAATCTAATCTTAACTCATGTACCGCAAAGAGATTTTCATCCCTACTTTTTATAGATAAAAACTTCTATCTGCAATTAATAGCAATTAATTAAACTAAAATTAAAATGTGGTTAATTGTGAATAAATATTTTAATTAAGTGATAGACCTAAATACAATATTTCCAGCAGCATTCAGTACAAAACAACATCAGAAATGGCAACAACTACAACAATGTTAACTAAATGTACTCAGTTTACCATAATTACAAAGATGAGATAGCTGGGCCAAGCAAAAGGCCAAGGAAGAAGCGAATTGGCAGACACAGAAGGACACAGCTATGGACTAAACTCAAGGCAAGCTAAAGAAAAAACACCCAAAAAGCCATCAAAACCGCAGCAAACCCAAGCAAGTCCAGCATTTGAATGGAGTGCTGAACTCAAATGGAATCAACAGAAATCTAGTCTGTGATGCCTAACAGTGTGAACGTGGGTTTAATTCAAGGATGGAAATACTTTATTGTGATGGATCATTTGGAACAGGTGACAAGAAACACGTAGATTTGAGTTCAGCCACCACAGACAACTTCATCCATCCATTTTCTATACCGCTTATCCTCATTAGGGTCGTGGGTATGCTGGAGCCTATCCCAGCTAACTTTGGGCAGGAGGCGGGGTACACCCTGGACTGGACCACAGACAACCTGTATCCTTCAAAAGTCAAAAGGGCCTAACCATCTGTCCAAAGTCCGGAATGTTTAATTTTGTTGGTTTATTGAAGAATAAAAAAAACTGGAAGGAACAGTGCAGGAATGAAACAGATTGTTTCCCACCAAAAAAACAGCAGGCATAAAATGACACACTACAGCAGAATAGGACACTATAAGAATGTAGAGAACACAATAATTGAAGTGGAACACACTGATCCTCATTTAGGTCAAAATCATGACAGTACTGTTTGTTCCGGTCATGTCTCATGAGGTCAGGGAGCTCAGTCCTTGCAATTGTACAGTCAATTTGTGAGGGCGGCAAAAGGGCAAATGGGACCTTCTATGGAGGCGGAACTGTAGACAGAAACATAAATGGCCAAATTAGACTCACTTATGTGCGCAAATCTTTGCAGGTCACAAGGAAACTTGCAGCACCAATTTGGCACGTGCACACGTTCACAAGACTTTGTTTGCTCGGTTGGCGGGTTTGTTACAAAGATAGATAGACAGACACTTTATTAATCTCCAAGAGAAATTCATATTTTAGATTTCCAGCAGCTCTGCAAAAATATCACAAAAACCTGTGAACAGAATAAAGTAAAGTAAAGTATAAAGTAAGTAAAATAGGTTTTTGTCAAAATTTTGGTAATTTTATGGTCTCTTTTGTCATATCACAGGGCCCCCTGACAGGAACCGTGGAATTGTCCTGACTTTTCCGTTTTATAGGGCACCCCTGTCCAATACCACTAATCATAAATACAATAAAAAATGTAAAATTAATCAATGTTATCAGTATAGGTCGAAAACTTGATCGAAGCATCCCTACAATTTAGTATTCTACACGAGTCACTAGGTTTCAGTAATGGTACTGCAATGTTCAGTCAGACACACAGCCTGCGAGACACTGGCTTTTTTTTGCAGATTTGAATTATCCTACAACAAGCACAATTATCTCCAATAAAAATCACCAATACAAACTTGGCTACTGTTGCGGCCACAACCCACAGCAAGCTGAAACTTAACTCTGAAACCCTTTAAAAAATCACTTCCTGTCGGCCACTTACGTTTATAGGGAACACATTTATAGCAGAAATGGTGCAGAACAAAATCCAAACACAATAAAAAGCCTCAAATCCATTCGGTTAAGACAGCGTTGTCCAGGCATCTTCTCACAACAAACTACCAGCTGCACGGCTTTTTCTCAGGTAAGATTGATCTTTGTGTTCCCGCTTCCAAACTAAATTTCCTCTTCCCTTTCTTTCAAGTAATAAGGTGGGCTGTTTATACTGTAAGTAGGACAGCTGCGTGTCAGTCTTTTCTATGCTATTCTACATCCCAGCATAGGCATGAGTCAACGTTCTGTGAGAAAGCCAACCTTGAAATGAATGGAAGTGAAGGCAACGCTGACTGGTAAATTAGCCCTTTTGGCCTCACCAACTAAAAGTTTCAAGAATGAATCAAATATTTATCCAATCATCATATTGACCCTTGCTGGATGCAGATGTGAATCCAACTAAAGGTGCTGCCTCTTGCAGGAAATGACCAAGAACAGGCGGCAGTGTCCAGGGGGGAGATTAAATTGAGCCGCATTGCCACACACAAGTTCCTCTTAATCAGCTTTAGCACTTTAGCTAATACCAAAAGGACTGCAAAGAACCTGTGAGAAAGTAATTTTCATTGAGAGTAAGGCTAATTGTTGCTTGTCCTGCAAGAAGACAATGCAGGCTTTAGGTTAGCCTATCAGACACTATGCTAGCCACACATCCTTCCCCAGGTTCCCACACATACCGGGCATACGGCCACTGCAAAACATTTTAATGGAGACCTTTAGCTCTGAACTTTGACAAATGTAAAAGTAACAAGTGTAGCACATTGCAGCAGTTCCTTCCACATTCTAGCGCAATACTGCTTCAGCTGACCTTCAAACCAATCAATCAATCAATCAATCAACTGACCAGGGTCAGACCTCAATGGGAAGGATTAAGAAAAGACAGTAGGAAAAGTCAATAAGGTGTCTTTCTGTAAGCTGGGTGTCTTTCTGTTGCAGAGGCTGGCACAACACCACACACACTTCTTAATAACATTTTTGTAGAAAAAGACACTATAAATCACAGTAGATCAAATTAGTAGATTATTGCGAGAAATACAGGTCATCAAGAGTTGTTGATCCGAGGACGCAATGTGGGGGCATGGCCCAGGCCAGTAAATAAACAAGGGCACACAATGTGCACAATGTCACGTTTTGCTAAGAGTCTTTAATTACCAACAGTGGTGGTACTGTATGTGCTTCATGCATGGCAAAGGAATACAAAATGTTCCTCGTGAGCATCTATACTACGGAGAGATAACATCACCAATTAGTTACTTCATTATGCGTTTCAAGCATAAGGCAGTGCCGCAAAGAAGAGGGAAGTGAATGTCATAAAAAAAGGAGGCTACAACCCACATTGACAACAACAAAAGTACTGGATTTAAGTAAACCCCTTGTATGTAAATTGACTCTCACAATGTCAATAGTGAATCCAAAACAGGAAGTAAACAAATGTATTAGCAATTGATGTGAAACTGAAGGGGTAATATTACATTTTCCTACTCTTTTTCAGACATGTGGAATTGTAACATGAAGGAAGGATTGTCACGCATGCTCCATAACTTGCAATAGTTGAAGACGAGAAGCGGCTTTGGATTAATTTCAGGAAAGATGCAAAACTTGATCAGCCAGACCAACAAAGGCAAGTATGGTAACTTCCATCTGTTTTGTAACTTGTACTTTGAAATGTTGCGCCTGGAGTGTTGGAAACACTATGCTGAAATGTTGTATGATTACCATTGTTTAGGGTCCCATAAAATGCATTGTATTTTTCCCAATTTCTGTTTTAATTTTTTTATGAATAAAAGGTCTGTTAATTAAGTGCAAAAAAACTTACATTTACTGATGCAATCCATCAATGGACAATTAAGCCCAGTAATTGAAAAATGGATGACTAACTTTTCTAATGAGATGTCAGCCTCAGCACACATTCCTACAAAATCTTCTACAGACTGTAAAGCACAAGCTTGTGATTAAGGAAGATGTAGTCACTTGTGCAATTTTAACTGCATATGTAAAATATGTTTATGACACGCTTATTTTGTTTACAGTTACATGACATGTGTCAAACAGTGCTTCTATTTTTTAATAAAAAATATCATTTGTTGTATTATTTTTAATCCAAGCATGGTGCAAAAATAAACGTGCGTCTTTTTTCACTTAGAACCTGCACGTCATCAGGCATTGTAAAACACTCCTTCCATAAAGCGGTAAAACTCAACACAGTGAAAATATACTCATCCAGTCCAAGTTGCACACACAACCACACTAGCATGCCAGCTAGCATTCACGAAGCGTGAATGGAAGCTAGCGGAGGCAAAGCTACGAAGAGGTTCCACAAACTTTCGCCGGTGTTTATCAACATTTCAACATTGGAGTGGGCAGTTTAGTGACTATAATAAGATTCCTCCACGATTTGGCCATCCACTGAGTATATAATTCCAAACACAAACGTTCCTTCTCCTCACAATGACCGCATTTCATTCACATGATGCCAATTTCCGCAAGATTCCGTGTTTAACAGTAAATTGCACTTTTCCGTCTGCAATTATACTATCAATTATATATATATATATCATTTTTGAATTGTATCATAACCTATGTGTATCAAATCTAATTATCCATCACAAAGAGATATACAACCCTACTGTATGCATTTTCAGAATAAATTAAACCATAACCATAAACATTTCAGAGAGAGGACACCAATACTGGCTGCACATCATTAATAAAAATTGTACCTATGAGCATGTTAAAGGTTCTGCTTCTATTAAAGCGACAGTAATAACTAAACATAGTGGCCTCATTATTGAGAAAGGTTGCTCGTGCTTTGGATGGAAGACCCGAATCATGTTGATAGGGTAGAAGCCTTTATGGCTAGTAAGGGGTGATATGTGGTTTCAGGCTTGTGCTTATTTGCATATCCTTAACGTTCAAGCTTAAGCTGCTATGGGGGATGATAAGCAGGAACTCAGTTTCCTGATGTGTGGGCTGTTACTGTAAAAGGGATACAGGTAAGGAATTGTTATGTATAAAGTGTGAGTGACTTAAGTGTTAATTTCAAACCACCTGTATTTTGCTGCAGTTGGCATTCACAGTTGTCTCACTCTAGCAAGCGGACCGAGATCACCTGAGAGATGGGTCTGTACTTATTTGGTCAAGGTTCCAATGATTGCATTCAAAACTGATCAAACTAACTGTGTCGGAGCAGAAAACCAGAGTTTGTTTTAACTGAACCAAAAATCACTAAAAAGCCACTCGACCAAAATTTACAAAGTTGCCAAAGATCAAGATGGCAGGGGTCAAAATGTAAAATGTGATACATTATCAGCATACATTTTACATTCAATTGGCATTAAATCAATTCAATTTTATTAAAGCTGCCTTGCACTCTTTTTACCATAGAAAACTTTGACAACACAAATGTATTCTTTCCAAGGTTCGCAGGAGAATGAAAAAAGGTCAAGCAGGTCCAAGCAAATCTGCAGACGACGACAAGATTTGACTCCTCGCATGAGAAAGAAGCAAACAAGCAGAGATATCAAAGCACCGGGCTTTTTCTAAGCTCTGTCCTTCCCAGAATATTCAAGGGGAGATGAGGACAGCTAAAACCAACATGCATTCTTTGGTTTAATCAATAGTTAGAAGTGGTTCTGACTGACTGGTGTAACTGAAAACCACAATGTTACGGTGTGTCCTTTGTGGTGGACGTGAAGACTTAGATCAAATGTAAATACAATTATATCAAATGAAGATGCAAGAAATGCACCAAGATGCAGATTCATCAAAAATGCATCAATATTTGTTTATTTAGATTTGATTATTTATTATATATTATACATTCATTATATGAAAAGGTGTGGCATGAAATTTACAAGGTACTAAAACCAATGACAGTTGACCGATGTTTTTTTCATGTTCAATGTCAATACAACTGGAAAAATTGATTATAAGTAATGACTGTAATAAGTAATGTCTGTTTTATTTTACAATCAGCACAATAGATAAGATCAATTCATCCATTTTCTATGCCGCTTATCCTCATTAGGGTCGCGGGTATGCTGGAGCCTATCCCAGCTAACTTTGGGCGGGAGGCGGGGTACACCCTGGACTGGTCGCCAGTCAATCGCAGGGCAGACATACAACCAATCACATTCACGCTCTAAAGGACAATTTAGAGTCACCAATTACCCTAGCATGCATGTTTTTGGAATGTGGTAGGAAACCGGAGTACCCGGAGAAAACCCACGCTGACACGGAGAGAACATGCAAACTCCACACAGAGATGCCCAATGGAGATTCGAACCCTGAACCTCCTGACTGTGAGGCCAACATGCTACCGATTCAGCCACTGTGCGGCCCACAGTAGAAAAGATGAACAATAAAATAATTATAACTTAGCACTACATACAGCTGCCCACTGCAGCGGACATGGCAACAAAAAAAACGAAACACATTTTCTAACAACAATATTGTTTTCGCCCATGACAATTATTTAATGCAAAAAACCTGCAACTTTAATTTTTACGGTCACGGTCAATTATGCATATTTGACAATGATGCAATATACAGTTCTTGCCATGTGGCCAATATTGTCCGCACCGCGCAACTAGGAAATTTTCTTACTACGCGGATGGTGTAGTAAACCACGCTTTCTACTTCTACTATGGTTTATTGTTGTACGCATGCCATTCACAGTCAGCTCTACACTGCCCCCTATCGTCTGGGAAAATATGGGCTAATAGTGGGACATGACGCACTGACTATAAATGCTGCAAAAGTTGTCTCCACCTGATCCCGCGCGTCTCATTTCCGCACAGCAAGTACATGCGTCAAGCATAACCAAAGCTTCAGTGAGTGTTGCATAAGGTTGCAATAAACAGTCAAGAGGGTTGAGGTGAGGCAGGGGTGGTAGAGGACAGAAAGGAATCCAAAGAGAGAATCCTCTTGCATTAGTGATGAGGCTTGCCCTCCTTTTGTAACTTTGATGAGGAAGCTCAAGTCCCTAGACGCTGGCATGTCGCAGTCCGGCAGACTCTATTGACTCTGCTTTTCCTCAGCCAGTGTAGTCAATACATTTCGGTATTGTAGTACGGTACTATATACATTGTATTATCCACAGCCCTTACGTTTCAGAAACCATTTTATTTTATCTTGTACAGAAACAATACGTTGGAATGTAAATTTAGAGAGAGAATTTGAATGAAAACTTTTAAAGTGTGAGGCAAGCCGTTCTGTGTTCCTGTGCAGCCCCTGGGAGTCCTTGTCCTGGTGGAAAGAAGACCCCAACCCCCTCGGAGCGTTTGCTATCTTTAGCTCCTTTCTGCCGCGTCTTGTCACTCTCGCTCTCCTCTCTGGAATCTAAATATAGAATCTAAACCTCCGGCGCAATTCAATCTCCTAACATCCCCCTGCACAGGAAGCTCGACACGAGGTGCAGCAATGTGTGTGAACGTGCACACAGGGCCTAACACTGATGTGTGCATCAACTACACACATACATGCACACATTGATCAGAATTCCACCACAGACACACAATGGAAGGACAAATAACCGCATAGGGCTGGGGACAGGAGAGCGGTCGTTAAAGGACACCTTTTCTGGTCACTCTGGCGTCACGGACATCATCTGCAGCGACATGTGATACGCCGGGGGTAACTCAATCACAACAGTCTGCTAACTGATTACCTCTTTTAACACACAAATACACACACACATGCTTGGAGGGTGACCTAGTGTATCAGCAGCTGCATTAAAAAATGACTGTGTTTCCCTTACCATAGGCTAAGGGAGGCAGGAGTGGATCACCACCTTGCAGCATCAAGCTTCATAGTACAGCATATCCGGAGTCAATACTTGGATAGGACAAAATATTGGGCTCAGGTGTAGTGGTTGGGTGGACAGCTATTTTTGTTTATGGTCATGTCGCTTTGTTGGCAAAATGATCTTCTGTACTGATGATCTTCTGTACTGACTGGGCTAGAATGACACAGTTTGCTGTTTAATTGAGATCATAAGTGTATATAACACAAAAAAAGTTACATAATTTCTTTATGATTGACCCTCGGGGAGTTTCCAAAGCTGCGCCATGCATAACTTCAACTTTTAGCCAGAACCAACGGCCTAAATCTCCACTCATCTGGTCTGCTGCAAATATAAGTCCATTAACCGCAAAGGCTACTGATGTCACAAAACCATATTCTTGCACTTTAAAGCAACAGCAATACTTATCTGATGTAACATAATATAGTGTATAAATGAGGGTCTTCTTAAAATGACCTCTGATGCCGTGGAAGCTTAACATGACGAAAGAACCACTACCAACAACGCACTTCACATTAAAAGCAATGCAAGTAACATCTTGAATGACTGCACTAAACAAAAGTGTTGAAAAAGTTTAACAATATACTATTGTGGCTGAATTGTTAAGTCTAACAATATACTATTTTCCAAAATGGATATACAGTACATTTAAATGAAATTAAATGTAGATATAAGGAAAAAATGTATTTTTTATTAGCTCCTGAAAGCACCGGTGCCAGGCAGTGGCTGGGGACGACTCTTCTACACAACTTACAAATGTTTCCTGCCCAGGCTTCTCAGTTCCTGGGTGTTTTTGATGTATCTCCTCATAAAAGCTATTTTTCCTTTGGTTTCAAACTGCAGTTTAATTTGACATATATTAAAATCTATCGCTAATATTGATTAGTATTTTTTCAAAAATGCATTCAAAAAGGTGAATTTGGCAAGTAATTGTCTAGCAGTCATTGATCGTTTTTGTAAAGACTGTAAAACTAAGAATATCTGTATTATATGTGTGCAAGCATGTCTTTCTTACACAACCCACCGGGATGCCGCAAAGTGCACATACAGTGACGTGAACATATATACAACATACAACTCTTTTTTTCCACATGATTGTAGATTCTGCTGAATTCTATTACCTAGCTGAACAACCAATCATCAAATTAAACATATATTCGGCTTTATCAACAAACCAAATCATCGGTAATTAAATGAGGCTGGACATGAATAAATGGCGACCCAAGTTGACCTATGGCAGAGAGTTGAGGAATCTCCTGAATCGAGCCACCCACGTACCAACCACGGGCCAATTTCCTCCATCCCTCCCCACTTGATACACACACACACACACACACACACTCGGCACGTATTCGCCTACGCTGGAAACTATTAGAGCGATGTAAGGGAAACGTGGAGGCAGGGCAGGAAGGAAACCACTCAGGAGTGGAGTAGGAGAGGCTGGGATGTAGTGGAGAGTGACTGAGGACTTCCAACAATGATGATGTGGTGATAGGGATACAAACACACACATTCTGCATGAAACACGCTATTAACACGCTGTCACAGGCCTCGTTCACCCTGTTTGTAAACGCCAGCTTTTTTCTGCGTTTATGTCTCATGTCGCTGTTCTGGAAAATGGCTCAGGGGAGGCTGGGTCCAAGTTGACCGGG
Source organism: Oostethus manadensis (assembly GCA_024372805.1). NCBI lineage: Eukaryota > Metazoa > Chordata > Actinopteri > Syngnathiformes > Syngnathidae > Oostethus > Oostethus manadensis. The sequence goes on from QODF01000012.1 coordinate 317,737, forward strand.
CAATTTTCTTCCATCCATATTAGGGATGACTCATGGCCACTTTTTTATGTCCAATACCTACACCGCTACTGCAACGCTGTATATCAGCAGACACCGTTACAATGCATGTACTGTACTTTCCTACTAAAGACATTAAAAACATCATGTTCAAACAATTTTTACACTGTTTTATATGGAAAAATTTTGTATTTTCCGACTCAAACAGATGCTATGTCTCAGTAGTTGGTGTGTGAATCGACTATTTGAATAAATAAAACACCTCTGCCTAAATAGATGCCTATATCTTTCTGTGTAAAAGGTACAGGCGGATTAATGCTCTTCTGTTTCAACTCTGCTGCAGAGATTTTGCAGGATGTCTGTATAAAAGAGTCCACACAATCCATGAAAGACACACACATGCACAAATGAAACTCATTCACAAACAAAATAAAGAATGAGGATGCGTGTTCCTGCATGTGAATGACAGCACCACCCCTGGTGAAAATGTGCACTACATCTAGTTGCAGTTTTAAGAGACTCTGGCTTGTCTATTATTAGCTAGCGCTGCGGTTGCATGCTGGTTGAGAGCCCCAAGTGGCCCTAGCACCAGCACGTGTACTCTTGCGCTCGAGCACCCCTCAACTGCGCCTGCCTCAAACGCTCACCCGCACCCTCCTCTATCCCCGAATGACTGCGATCTCCATCTCTCCGTGTGATTGTGCCACTTCTATCTTGGCAAGCAGCACATGCCTTCACATGCTCCACTGATGTGTTCAAAGCTAGAGGAAGAGGAGGAGAAGGAAGAGTGGGAGAAGGTCGCTGACACTTACACAGGAGAAGATTAGAGATTCAATGAGAGGTTTCCAAACAAACCAGAAGGACCAAATATTGATGTGTTTCTGGACAAGACAGCAATCCATCGCAAAACTAATAATGGGATATTGATCATGTGATCAACTAGCAGGTGTAGTCCTCAGGTAGCCATGCTGCAAAATTACAAGCACACAAGTAGTTGCATAGTAACGATACCTTGAGTCTCTTGAATATCACCAATGATCCATAATTCATCCTATTGCCCCTCCATTTACAACTATGGCAAGACTTTTTAAGTTACTGTAAATCTTCTTTAGTAGCTGGGTGGGTGGACTACAAAAGCAAATAACCATCGGGCGTAGTAATTAGCAATTTATCCAAAGGTATTGTCTTTTTTTAATAAACTCCATAAGATGGCAGTAGCTGAATTTGAAGTATCACGAGTGGTCTACATCCCGCAACTTTATCTACCTCTGCATAAAATGTTGCTACTCAGCTTTTGGGTGTGAAAGTCATGTGTGTTGCACTTGCCGCTACTACAACATTAGTTCTGCTGCTGCTGTGTTGTGCAATTTACAGTACTTGTTCAGAAGTGACTATGTGGTCAAAAAGAACCATCTAATTTTTCATGCACTCCATTATTATTAATGTTAAAGAAATAACTTGTTAAATACAATACGTTTTTAAATGTCTCCAATTATCGCCAGCTTACAATAAACATCTCGCATTTACGGTACTTGTTACAAATGACTTGACTTTACCAACACTAGAAGACTGCGTTATAATGTATAAGTAATAATATACAATAATATTCAAAAAAATATATAAAATACATAAAATCACTTGAGTCAGTAAATCCAGGTGGATGTATGTAACAATTAAAAGCCCCGCCTATTCTGGTCCTACAGTAAAGAGTCCCTTCACTGGGGGCATCCATATTGTCCGCTTGTGTGTTTACTGGCGCCAATCATGGAGATTTGTCATGACTTCCACTTGGCTCGCTCCATTCATGGCTGCAGTCCTCCCACACAGTGGCCACAGGCAAAGCGGCACACAATGACACAAGTAGGCCAACACACACACCACACACAGTAAGGGAAAACTAACACTGACATGACAGCAACACTTTACACACACTCAGTTTAGAGACATTGAACAAGATCACAAATTACTTTGTTCAAAAGGTACCTCAACATACTAAATTGCAACTAAATAGTTGTTGTTATGAATAATTAATATGCTTTGGTTGTTGGTAATGGTTATGTTATCATTTTTCCTGTCTGCAGTCTCTTGGAAAAAAATTTAACACCCCCAAGTTTCAACACAGGGCGGCAGTAGAAGAGAACAAAATGTTGCTTTCTCTGCTGCTCTTAAATCCTTTTTATAATATTTCAGATGTCCTATTTCACCTATTAAAAGACAAACAAACTCTAGTATTGATCTCAAAACAGACTATTTCTAAATATTCAAGTGCATGAGGAATATTAGCACTGGCACAGATGTGCTTGTAAGAGCTCTAAATAATAATATGATGTATTCAAGGAGTAGACGACTGTCAACCGTTTTGTGGCTAAGAAGTTGGTCTGCAGTACCACCTGGCGGTTACAGCTGGTAAAACAGCATGGACTTTTGCATAACACTTTTCATTTCTGTAATGTTTAGCCTTGCAAATACTAACTGGACGTAATACATGAACTGAACTCTTTTGACTTTGACACACTACTCAGTTTACATGCACAGCTACTGGGGAAAATGTGCAATTATCATTATTGCCATATTGAATTAAATTGTGACTTATTGAATGAAATCAACTATTTTGATGACCTGTAAACTTTGAACTGAATGTGAAATACTTATCATTAGTAGTAGTTTTTTATACAGTAGTGTTCAAAATAATAGTCTAATGTGATTAACCAGATTAATCACTATTATTAGTATATTTTTATTGCTACATAGCAAACAAGTTACCAGTAGGTGCATACAAAACAAACAAGACCCAGCATCCATGATATGCATCCTTTGCAATTGGGCAATTAGTTGAAAGGGGGTGTGTTAAAAAAATACATAGCAATGTCCTAATATTTAGTTGTAAGAGCACAGTTTTTTATAACTGCTTCACATCTGTGTGGCATTGGGTCAACAAACTGGTGGCACCTTTCAGCTGTTATTCCACTCCAAGATTCTTTAACAACATTCCACAATTCATTAACATTTCTTGGTTTTGCTTCAGAAACAGCATTTTTTATGTCACCCCACAAGTTCTTGATTGGATTAAGGTCCAGGAATTTGGATGAACACTCTATAACATTAATTTTCTTGGTTTGGAACCAAGATTTTGCTGGTTTACTAGTATGTTTGGGTTCATTGTCTTGTTGAAACACTCATTTTAAGACATACCCTTAGAAGGGCATGTCCATGTTCACCATAAGGCAACATGACCTCTTCAAGTATTTTGACATATGCAAACTGATCCATGATACCTGCTATGTGACAAATAGGCCCAACACCATAGTAGGAGAAACCTGCCCATATCAAGTTGCTTGCACCACCCTGCTTCACTGTCTTCACTGTGTACTGAATTCAGAGTTTGGGGCCGTCTCACAAACTGTCTGCAGGCCTTAGGGCCAAAAAAACAATATTTTATTCTCATAAATCCACAAAATGTTCTTCCATTTCTCTTTAGGTCAGTTGATGTTTTCTTTGGCAAACTGTAACCTCTTCTGAACATGGCTTTTTTCAAACAGGACTTTACTATCAGAGGGGTGCTGGAGAGCACCCCAGCTGGTGACTCCAGAGTTCTGCTGGGAGACTTCAACGCCCATGTGGGCAATGACAGTGTGACTTGGAGGGGCGTGGTTGGGAGGAACGGCCTCACTGACCTGAACCCATGCGGTGTGTTGTTGCTGGACTTCTGTGCGAATTACAGTTTGTCCATAACAAACACCATGTTCGAACATAAGGATGTCCATAAGTGCACTTGGCACCAGGACACCCTAGGTCGTAGGTCTATGATCGACTTTGTGGTCGTATCATCAGACCTGCGTCCGCAAATTCTGGACACGCGGGTGAAGAGAGGGGCTGAGCTGTCAACTGACCACCACCTGGTGATGAGTTGGATTAGATGGCGGGGAAGGATGCCGGACAGACCTGGCAGACCCAAACGCGTAGTGAGGGTGTGCTGGGAACGTCTGGCAGAATCTCCCGTTCGTCGAGTCTTCAACTCTCATCTCCGGCAGAGCTTCGCCTGCATCTCGAGGGAGGACCGGGATATTGAGTCCGAATGGGCCGTATTCCGTGCCTCTATTGCTGAGGCAGCCAGTTGTGGTTGCGGCCGCAAGGTGGTCGGTGCCAGTCGTGGTGGCAAGCCCCGAACCCGATGGTGGACACCGGGGGTTAGGGCTGCCGTCAAGCTGAAAAAGGAGTCCTATCGAGCATGGATGGCTTGCGGGACTCCCGAAGCAGCTGACAGGTACCGGCAGGCCAAGCGGCACGCGGCTTCGGCGGTGGTCGAGGCAAAAACTCGGGTGTGGGAGGAGTTCGGTGAGGCTATGGAGCACGACTTTCGGTCGGCCTCGAAGAGGTTCTGGCAAACCGTCCGACACCTCAGAAAGGGGAAGCAGCCCCCAGTTCACACTGTTTACAGTGCGGACGGGGGCTTGCTGACCACGACTGTGGATATAGTTGGTCGGTGGAAGGAATACTTCGAGGCCCTTCTCAATCCCACTGACATGCCTTCCATAGAGGAAGCAGAGTCTGAGGATACGTACGTGGACAGTTCTATCACCGTGGCTGAGGTAATTGGGGTAGTCAAATCACTCCCCAGTGGCAAGGCTCCGGGGGTAGACGAGTTCCGCTCAGAATTTCTCAAGGCTCTGGATGTTGGAGGACTGTGTTGGTTGACACGCCTCTACAACATTGCATGGAAGTCAGGAACAGTACCTCTGGACTGGCAGACCGGGGTGGTGGTCCCCATTTTTAAAAAGGGTGACCGGAGGGTGTGTTCCAACTATAGGGGGATCACACTCCTCAGCCTTCCTGGGAAAGTCTACTCCAGGGTGCTGGAGAGAAGGGTACGACCGTTAGTCGAACCTCGGTTAGAGGAGCTGCAATGTGGTTTTCGTCCCGGTCGCGGAACACTGGACCAGCTCTACACCCTTGCAAGGGTACTCGAGGGTATGTGGGAGTTTGCCCAACCAGTCTACATGTGCTTTGTAGACCTGGAAAAGGCATTCGACCGTGTCCCTCGTGGTGTCCTGTGGGGGGTGCTCCGGGAGTACGGGAGTACGAATGGCCCGCTTCTACGTGCCATTCGGTCCTTGTACAATCGAAGCAGGAGCCAGCAGTAAGTCGAGCTTGTTTCCGGTGAACGTTGGCCTCCGCCAAGGCTGCCCTTTGTCACCGATTCTGTTCATAATCTTCATGGACAGAATTTCTAGGCGCAGTCAAGGTGTTGAGGAGTCCAGCTTGGTGACCTTAGGATCTCGTATCTGCTATTTGCAGACGATGTGGTCCTTATGGCCTCATCAGGCTGTGACCTTCAGCGTTTACCGGAGCGGTTTGCAGCTGAGTGTGAAGCTTCTGAGATGAGACTCAGCACCTCCAAATCCGAGGCCATGGTTCTAAGTCGGACACGGGTGGACTGTACCCTCCAGGTTGGGAGTGAGGTGCCTCCCTGGTGAGGTGTTTCGGGCATGCCCAGTCGGGAAAAGGCCCCCGGGAAGACCTACGACACGCTGGGGGACTATGTCTCTCAGCTGGCCTGGGAACGCCTTGGTGTCCTCCCGATGGAGCTGGAAGAGGTCGCTGGGGACCTGCTGAAGCTGCTGCCCCCGTGACCCGGACCCGGATAAGCAGAGGAAAATGGATGGATGGATAATTTGTTTATTCACATTGGACTGTTATTATTTGAACACTACTGTATATACAGCGGTGTGATAAACTGTTTGCTCCTGTTCTGATTTCTTATTATTTTGCATGTATGTCACACTTAAATGTTTTAGACCATCAAACTAATTTAAATATTAGTCAATGATAACACAAATAAACACAAAATTCAGTTTTTAAATAAAACATTTTATTATTAAGGGAGAGAAAAAATTTAACCTACATGGCCCTGTGTGAAAAAGTGATTGCACCGCTTGTTAAAACATAACAGAGATGAATTAAGATCTGGAAAGGCCATTTCTAAAGCTTTGGGACTCAAACAAACCAACAGAGAGAGCCATTATCCACAAATGGTGAAAATATGGAACAGTTGTAAAACTTTCCACAAGTGACCGGCAAACCAAAAAGTCATTGCTCAACAAAAAGAACATTAGGGCTTGTCTCAAGTTTGCCAGAAAACATCTTGGTGATCCCCAAGATCTTTTGAAAAATACTCAAGTTTAACTTTTTGGAAGTTGTGTGTCCCATTACATCTGGTGTAAAAGTAATGCCACATTTCCAAAAAAGAACATCAACCCAACAGTAAAATGTGGTGGTGCTAGTGTGATGGTCCGGCGCTGTTCTGCTGCTTCAAGACCTGGAAGACTTGTTGTGATAAATGGAAACGTGAATTCTGCTGTCTAGCAAAAAAAAAAATCCTAAAGGGGAATGTCCGTCCATCTGTTTGTAACTTCAAACTGAAACAAACTTGGGTTCTGCAGCCGGACAATGATCAAGACTTTGGAGTGGCCTAGTCAAAATCCTGACCTGAATCCTATGGAGATGCTGTGGCATGACCTTAAAATGGCAGTTCATGCTAGACAACCCTCCATTTGGCTGAATTTCAACAATTTTGCAAAGATGAGTACGCCAAAATTCCTCAACAGCGCTGTAAGAGACTCATTGCAAGTTATCGCACGCTTGATTGCAGTTGTTGCTGCTAAGGGTGGCTCAAACAGTTATTAGGTGTAGGGGGGCACTCACTTTTCACACTGGGATGTAGTTTGGGATTTTTTTTCTCCCTTAATAATAAAAAAGTTTCATTTAATATATCCACTGACTAATATTTAAATTTTCTTGATGATGTTGATGAAACATTGAAGTGTGACAACCATGCAAAGAAATAAGGGCACTTTTTCACACTACTGTATGTATATACAGTATATATAGATACATGTATAGCTTATTATTTATGCACATATTGACCAAAATTAGTTTGAAATAAACTAAAATATCAATATAAGATATTGTAGATTGTGGATTAAGCGGCATAGAAAATGGATGGATGGATTGGAATAGCTTGTCTGGCCTGTTGGTAATTTGCAGATAAGGAGAAGAAGAACAGGCAGAGAGAAAGGTATTTAAACCTAATTTGATGTTCAAGCGTGTAAAAACAACTCTAGTGTTGACATTATTACCGGCAGTAAATTTCAATATTTTTTATAAATTGCTGCTACACTGATACAGTATAGCAGCAGCAGTCTGCCTCCCATGCAGCCCACCACCACAGCTTCAAAAGATCCTAGGGGAAACCCTGAATATGGTCTTTTGGACTCACTATGTTGTCTTGACCTGAATCCTGTATCTCAACAACGTGTGGGTCAGGTGAAAGGATGTCCGCCACAGCTGGACCGACCTGTGAGGACACAAACATATTCAAACACACACTTTAAAACATTTAAAGGATAATCGTCACAGCGGTGACAGCGAGTGACCTGAATGTCTTGAGTCTGCGTCAGGTGAGGGTGGTGTGCGCGGGGGTAGATATCAGTCAGGTGGGGCAGGGGATCGGGTGTGGACCTCCTACTGTGCTGCTGCAGAACTTCCCGGTAGGATTTGGTGTCAAAGTTTGTCTTCCACAACATCACCTATGAGACACCACCTTTACAACTTCTATTATGATTCAGTGTGTTAATAATAAAGAACATGTTAACAATAAATAACACAAATTGTTCCAACAAAAAAAGCATACAATTTTCCAAAATGCCTTGGACCAGAGTCCAGACAGTCATTGATTCAAGTGCCAATACTTTTGTCCACATAGTGTATTATTTCTACCTTATAGGTGTCTTCATTAACACCCACCAACCTTAGAATCCATTCCACCGGAAGCAAAGTGATCTCCGGCACCGGAAAAAGACACAGTGAGCACGGCGCCCTGAAAGGATCAAACACAAGCAATAAGAGTTTAAAAATTTAAAATTGGTTTGATTTGAACACTTAAGTCATTTTCCATTAAAGACAGCCTGCTTTGTATTTCACATGACAGTAAAATAACTCCTGCTCCAGTCCATTTTTCACTTTGGATCTTGAGGAGGCTCCTAGAAGAGCTTCAAATTGCAAAAAGAAGAAATGGGAGACTAAAAGTGTTTTAAGTAAGCAATTTCAGCTCAGTATCAGAGTTTGGCCCGCTTTACCAGCAATAGGTCAGACCTATTTCCAGTGAACACTTTGTCACTTCATTACTTTTATGGACAGAATTTCTAGGCACAGCCAGAGCGTTGAAGGGTTCCAGTTTGGTGACTGCAGGATTGATCTTTTTTAAGCTGATGTGGTCCTGCTAGCTTCATCAAGCAGTGACCTTTAACTCTCACTGGATTGGTTGGCAGCCAAGAGTGAAGTGGCCAGGATGAGAATTAGCACATCTAAGTCTGAGTCCAAGGTTCATGCCCGGAAAAGATTGGAGTGCAACCTCAGTGTCGGGGATGACATCCTACCCCAGTGGAGTAATTTAAGTAGAAGAAGAAAAAGCACTGTCCTCCGGGAGAAAACCGGAGTAGAACAGCTGCTCCTCTGCATTGAGAGATGCCAGATGAGATGGCTTGGCCCTCTTGTCAAGATGCCTCCGTGACGCCTCGCTGGGGAGGTGTTCAGGTCATGTCCGGTTGGAGGCCTCAGGGAAGACCCAGGACATGTTGGAGAGACAATGTCTCACAACTGGTATGAGAAGGCCTTGGCATCAGCCCGAAGGAGCTGGACGAAGTGGCCGGGGAGAGGGAAGTCAGGACTTCCCTGGTTAGGCTGCTGCCGCCGCAACCTAACCTCACATTAGCGAAAGAAGATGTATGGATGACTGGATGGATGGAACGAGTGGGCATCAGGTTGTGCAGGGGTATCGAACAGCAACCAGCTATGTGGAGATGTTGCACTGGACAATGCAGCAGTTCACATTGCTTGCCTGACAAAGAACTTCTTCCAGAGGAATAAGGTAATTTTTTTTGGACCACCTTGCATGTACCCCTGATCTAAATCCAATTGAGAGAATTTGTGGTGGATGGTAAGGAAAGTTGACAAAATGTACATCAGATCCAGACAATGGATGTTCCCTGTGAAGCCATCACCACCTGGACCAACATTCCCACTAGCCTACTAAAAACACTGGCAACAAACATGTCCAAACCAAACAAGAATGGCCTGTCTGCTCATTGCTGAGTCCTTTTTTTTTTTTTACATTTTATTTCTCTTTTACAGTGATTTCGTGATAGTTTTAAACTTTTGATCAGCGGATGAACAGATTATTTCACTTAAATTACTGTGCAGTAAAATACTACAAACTTAAGTATTGTGAAATTAAACCTTAATTTTTCTTAAATCTGTCAAACTGTAGTTTTGAGCCTTGTTCAAGTTCATATAGATGTCCTTCTTTTGTGTGAAAACAGGAGCACTCAAAGCAAAGACTAATTTATTTTAGCACACTGGCCTTGTGTCCATGCAGCGTGTAGATGGGGCGTCCCTCTAGCAGGTCCAAAATCTTGATGGTGCCGTCACTGGAGCCGGTGATCATGTAGTTATCAGACGGGTGGAAGGAGAAGCTGTTGATGCCTGCGCTGTGGACTTGGAGAGATAAACAATTCATGTAAAACTAAAGTCTTCTGTGGTTGCTCTACAGGTGCGTTACTTTGGTAGTGCTGAATGAGCTTATTGGTGCGTATGTCCCAGATTTTAAGTGTGCTGTCAGTCCCAGAGGAAGCGATACATGTGCCTCTTGAGTTGAAGTCCACAAATGTTGTTGATCTGGAATACGAAGAACACACAGAGAAGGCTGAGAAATGCATTAAAGGAACAAAAATTGACAAATTGTTGGCGACTTTTTTGCATTGCTTTTTTTTGGTGTTTTTTTTACCCGCAGTAATCGCTGAAGCAGTTGATGCAGTTTTTGCTGGATGTGTCCCACAGCCTGACAGTGCGGTCGTCCCCACAGGAAACAATGAGGCGCCCATCGGGAGAAAATCTGTCAATTCAAAATAAGCACTTTCAACAATAACAAATACAACAAGCAACGGCGTCCAAATTTGATTAAGACAAGAGATGTCCAATAATATCAGCCCATCAATATTATCGGCCCGATTGCCCATTGGTATGAAAATGTGATATTGGTCGATATCGGTATCTCGGTAGAAAATGCACTGCTGCCGGTATTGTGGAGTTCCTCGAGCCACGCTTTGCCATGCCCAATCGCAAGTGTTCCTCAGATGTTTGCTTACAAGAGTTGTGCAATGTTGTTTACAGCTACGTGGAGAAGTTGACTGGCGATGCTGTATCCATTAGCTTCCCAACAGATCCAGTATCTTTAAATTCCATGACAGGAGATATGTGATGTTACACATATCAGTATCGGTTGCTATGGGGATCGGAAATTGAGGGTTTGACAATAACGGCATATCGGCAAAAAAACAATATCGGCCATTCCTAATTAAGACCCCTTGAGGACATTGAACGAAGTGTCAATAATGAGACACTGCGTAGTTATCACTGTCGATTTCATAGAAGCAGATCCTTTCACATGTTCAAAGACATTATTTTAATCCTTCATGATGGGCTAGTGACCTTGACAAGCATTTCTTGACAAGCATTTTACAATGTCTAATTTTACTTCATTTTTCATTTTCACTTTCTTTGACACGTTACCATCAGAAGCCTCATTGAATAAGATTTAATATTTAATGTTCTCATGGTGTATTGCTACTACTCGATGAAAACAGTGCATTGTTACCTGGCACATCGCACCCAGTTGGTGTGCTGGTTGAGAGAGTAGATGAAACATCGCCTGCTGATGCTCCACACCTTCAGAGTCTTGTCGTCAGACGCCGTCACCAGCCGCTGGCCATCGTAGGAGAAGGCGACGCTGCGTACAGTGGCCGTGTGCGCTTTGAACACTGTCGACTCTCCTTTCCTGTAAAGCAAACAAAAAATCAACTTTTTTTTTTATTAACAGCTAGAGTGCTCTCAATCAATTTAAAATACAAATCATAAAATTATATAATTATGAAAAAACTAACTTTTTAATGTCTCACTTCTTTGAAATATGGAGTGTCCAAACTTTTATACATTTTCCACCAAGGGCTACATACTAAATATTAAAGGATGCAGGGGGGTAGAGGAAGTATTAATTTTAATTTTGTAATAAAGGTAAAAAAATATATTTTTAAGACAAAGCATTGTGTTATTTTTAGTGATAAGAATCAAATAGGAGTGTCATGTGAAACAATACAAAATAAACTGGGTCCACGAGAATGACACGATATGAACATTACTTTTTTTTTTTTAACTACAATGGAAAAAGGATAAAAAATACAGGACAAAATGTTGCAATCTACTAATTTAATTTCCATTACAATGCACTCGTCTGCACTGTGTGTGTGCTACCAGCCCTGCCTCCACCCATCGAGACAAAGAGACTGTATGGTTGACAAAAGGGCTCACTCTGTTCATGCCATTGTTGAATGGCACAAACACACCAAGCAATGGAGTGAACCTTCTTCTTGCCTGTTTGGAGGCAAAAGATGATGAAAACAGACATGCATGCACATGCATATATTGAGGCAAAATTATCGAGTTCATTTACATTTATTGAATGAATGTATTCATTATTATTATTATTATTATTAATTAGCGTCCCAAGCCAAGTGCCCACAAGACATTTTTTCTGAACAATAATTATTGGCAGGTTTTAATCGTACAACATTTTGTGACAGGAGATTCTGTGACACCCCTAGCATCAACATTTCAGTTTTTTCTCGCACTATTTTCCAATTTTTGCTGTTTTTTGGTTAATTTCATTACTACATCGTTCCACAGGCCAACAAAAAACAAGTCGTGAGCTTCAAATGGTCCACAATGGACACCCCTCCTTTAAAATATCACTTGACTTGTCATTGTAAAAAATGTAAAAGTAACATCTGATGATTAAGAAAAGACAATTTCATAATAAAATTCAGCAAACAAAGTATCCAGTGTGTCCTGCAAATCTATTTTTGCACACACTGAAATAATATCTTCAGGGAGCCCCATACTGTAGTTTAAAGTGACCTACATTGTCGGCTTCAACAGGCGCACCATCCTGTCCTTGGAGGAGGTCGCTACCAAGTTTCCCACGGGGCAGAACTGGACCGCGGTGACAGTGTCCTGATGGTTGATGAAGCGCAGAGACCGCCCCCTGGGGCATAGATTCCAGATCATCAAGCTTTTGTCTACGGAGCCAGAAGCTAAGAGAACGCCAGAGAAACATTGTTGAAACGCCGGTTAACACAGACGTAAATCATGTAGACATATAAACCTATTGCGGCTCATTCTCTGCTGATTTACTGTAACAGTAAATGAACTGTATTGCTGTTTATTAACTGTTGTTACAAGATGCACAGGTGCTCTTTTGTGATTTGATCACGTCCGGTCTCCCTAGAGTTTGACTGAAAGTGTTCTAGTAATAGATGAGTATTACTATAGTTGCATATAAAGAACAACCTACCTGTAGCTTGGTATCTTACATAAATGCTGCAAGCACAAACTAAGAATAAATTAAGGCAGAATGGTAAAGTAGCCGACGACGTTACCTAGTTGTTTAGCGTTTGGACTGAAATGTGCACAGGTAACAGCATCTTTGTGGCCCTTAAAGATCCTTTCCATGCAAGGATCATCCTGCAAATAATACAAACATATTTACAATGTCTTTTTTTCATTGTTGCACCGTTTAGTGTCACTCCAGCTCGGTTGGCAAAAGAAAAGTACTAATTGAAACTTCGCCGCCAGCAGTAGGATTTGTGCACACACAAGGGTAGAAACATAAACGGAGCTACACTTTGCAAAATCCTCTTAGCACACATGTAGCTACTAATGTCGCTTACTCGGCTACTATTAACTCAAGTACTTCATTTCCATTCGTCCAAAAACACACGAAAAATACCGTTACTGAGGCCATTGTGTGACAGCATTAAAGTTGTGTTACTTGACCGCTTCCGCCATGACAGTCAAACATTGCGCCCTCAGCAAACGCCCTAGACAAGACCAGTCGAACCCAGATCAAATCATAACGCCTTCCCAGTTAACGCCTTACGTGTTTGCACTCAAATTTAAATGCATTTTATAGTAGTATAGTACTATACTACTATAGTTGTACGCAGTTTGCACGGCAGCTAGCAGGTGGCTCGCACACACCATAACTCGTTGCAACGAGTGAAGTACTAAGTCCTCCTTGCCAATGCAATATCAGCTGCAATAGTGCGTAATGACAAATTGAATGAACAGGGCTCGTCAAGTGACATAATCGTCGGAAGTGAATGACGACGTGACTTCATATGCAGAGAAAATAGCCAAAAAACGATGTCGCCGCCTCGTCAATGAAGTAACGCGTCTTCCGCCGCTTAGCAACCACACTGGCCGGTGAGGTAGTATCAACGTCTGTGATTGGTTAAATGCTCTAGCGCTGCCCAATCAGCGCAACAGTTAAAGAGACTTGGAAGTTTAAATTTTCAGTTGACGTTGCGTTTACAAAAGACGCCGCGGCTGTTATGTTATGCTATGGTTACGGTACGACAGGTTTGGTTCAAAATGCCGTCCAAAGGACGCATTTAGCTTGTCTACTTTTTAAACTATTGGTGGACACGATACATCGTACACTGTAGTTTTTGACTTTTAAAAGCGTTGAAATGCTTGTCACGCTGCACTGTTGGGCGAAGAAGACATTCGGACACCGTTAAAGAACGTGTCTTTCACCGGTTGTTTCGGACTTCGGGGAGGACGGACCGCAAGCTAGCCAAGAACTACCTAGCCGGTACGAGCATGACGCCTCCGTGAAAACGTCGGGCTGTCGTTGATGTAATGATTGTGATGATGCAAAGGCGACATTTGCATGCCTTTCTCCTTGAGATATACTGTCTGTTTTAAAACCACGTCCTCTTGTTGTGTTGTTGACGTTCGCGTTACATCGGAGAGTGCGGGCTAGCGTTTGTGTGGAGCGATAACTCGTCATTCGGTTAGTCTGGTCTTGGCATGTTAGCGAAGGAAAAGCTCCCGTTAAAAAAAACACAGTAGAAGCAAAAGCCGCAAGATCGCCTTTTGAAGCGCAACTTTGTAGAGCCGAGCTTTTTTTTTTTTTTTTTTTTACCGCAGCGCGTTTTAAAGTATATTTAGGGGTGAACAAACGTCGCGTTTGGTTTCAAAGGCTTTGCGTCTTTGGGAGTGGAAGATGTCGCTGTACAGGGGCATCGGCGGCGATCAGGTAAGTTGGAGTATCAGTACTTGTATTTGACACATTTACCTGGCTACTATGTGTTGGAATGTGTGTACATTTAAGCTAATACGGCCACTAGCCGGTCAGAAGCTACCCTAGCTGCCGTTGTAGCCGTTGCCATGCCAACCACGGAGCACCTGCAAACTGTTGTGACGCCCCAGCTCAGCCTTTAAATGACAAAAAGCCATGTCACTATTAATTGTCTTTTCTTTGATCAAAGTACATGAGAAAACGCATACCGAAGAATGCAAAGTATCAGCACATCAAAACAAAACTAGATACAGGTTTGGTCCTCATCAATAATCCTAATGCAGGTGTTTTATTTTAAACCAATTGTAACCGTGCATGTTTGCGTCTTAACACAGGAGTGAGCCTCACAAAGTATTTGGAGCGTCTGGAGGACATTAAAAAGAGTGAGTGATGCGCCACACTTTTTATTTCGTTGGATGTGTGCGTGTCGTGTCACGTGATTATGATCGACAGGTTTGACTTTGATGGCTTCTTTTTTGTCATTCAGACTACAAGTGCAACAGGGGAGAAATCTTCAAACGCTTTAAAGTTTCAACATTTGCTGAACTGGTGAGGCATCTATACAAGTATTTTGGAATAAAAGTATTAAAATGTCCTGCTAGATCAGGGGTCTGGAACCTTATTGGCTAAGGGAGCCATGAAGGCCACATATTTTAAAATGTATTTCCGTTTTTAACAATCAAAATACTACTAAATTAATGCATTTGTAAGCAAAACCAGGAATTTTAATATGATATAGTATAATAAGTCTCTGAATGTATTATTTTTAAAAACGTTATAACTGTAGCTCACCAATACTTCAATAAAACATTCTTACCATTATTGTGGATTCTGGTGCTGCATGGTTTAGCACTGTACTACATATCTTTGTTTTTGCCATCTTCATCAAACGGCTGTGCAGAATTATCTAGCTTACTATTTGATCAAAGAATGACAGCTGCCATTGGTTCTGGCCACCTGCATTGAGGTAGAAAATGAATGAATGAAAAGGCATAAAAAAGTTGTAAATTTTCAAAGTAACACTGGTTTCTGTAATGTTTTACTTTAAAATGTCAGTGAAAAAATTAAAACTAGAAAAGCACTCTGAGTGCAGACCTTCGCCACAAGCTACAGTTTTCCCCATATTGTGAGTCACACCAAAATAATAATCTTACTTTAAAAAAAATAATTTAATATCAGTGACAAACACATAGCATATACAGACCTGATAAAAATCTTAAGACAGTTGAAAAATTGCTGGAATTGACCTTTTGCACATTTGAATCTAATTGAGGTTTTAAGTAGAGCTAATATGCAAAAGCAAGAAGGAGGAGTGTGACAAAAATTAATTTATAGAAAACAAGAATTAAAGTGAAATAGGCTGTTTATCCGCTGATCAAAAGTTTAAGACCATGTCTCAAAAAAAATGACAAAAAACTCTCCAAACCAGAACGAAAAATGTTCTCAGTAGGACTCAGTAATGAGTAGCTCCACTGTTCATGTTAATCACTTCAAAAATTGGTTTGGGCATGCTTGCTGCGACTGTTTCCACCAGGTAGCTAGTGGGAAAATTGCTCCAAGTGGTGAAGATGGCTTCACGAAGGGCATCAACTGTCTGGAACTAATGGCCATTTTGATAAACTTCCCTTGCCATCCATCCCCAAATGTTCTCTATGAGATTTAAATCGGGGAAACATGCAGGACGGTCTAAACGTGTGATGTTATTCTCTCTGAAGAAGTCCTTTGTCAAGCGTGCATTGTGAACTGCAGCGTTGTCCTGGTGAAAAACCCAACTGTTACCACACAGACGAGGGCTCTCAGTCATGGGGGATGCCCGCTGCAAAACTTCATCCAAACCCAGTTTGAACACAAACAAACGGATACGCCGGCAAAAACATAACAACCGCGCTTGGCCTGTTCATATGGTAATACATTTTATTGTGTTAAAAGTCTGAGAGCCAGATCATCAAAAGAGCCACAACTGGCTCCTGATCCGTAAATTCCCTACCCTTATGCTGGATTAATGTGGCACACACTTGCTGATTCAATACAAGACTCGTCTAAAAGCGTGTCCTACTGGGAGCTAGTTCTAATAATTTGGCGGTGCCATGTTAATAAGGGGGACAAAATCCTACTTACTATAATGCAGAGCAGTTGTACACCAATGCAAACTACACTACATTACTAAACGTTTTTATGAGAGTGTCCATTAAAACTGAGCCTTATCTTCAACATAGACCTCTAATTTGTTTAGATGGAAATAGAAATAATCTGTTACAGGGTCATAATAGCTTTATTAAGGCTACATGCAATGTTTCAGGTCACATTTTTACATTCTTAGCAGGCATACGAGTTTAAAAAGAAATGAAGCCTCGTTAATGTTGAGTTTTGATTTCCCGGTGTGTAACTTTGACACTTGTTTTCCACATCAGATACTTCAGGTGGCGTCTGTGTCAGACCTCACTGAAAGCGTCAGTGGCGATTCATGTCACAGCCTTCACGGTAACACACAAATTGTAACAATAACAGGATGCCACCCAGGTTTACTAGCATCTCTTAAACAGAAGGTGACGCCCTCAATGAGTCCAAACACGCCAACGGCTCAACAGAGACGTCTTCACCGTCCGAGCCTCAGCATGGCTCACAGGACCAAGAACCCAGTCAGACCCCCAGGTCCACATTGCTAAGGTAGCAATTCAAAATTTTTGAAACCCGATAGTGTGCAAACATGCGAAGAACTTCCTGATGTTTGATGAGACTTTTAAGATAAGAATTTATTAGTCCCACAATGGGAAAATCTTAGTTTAGAGCAGCAAAAGTACAAGAGCAGACAAAAGTACACAAGAGCAGAGTAAGTATAAACAAGGTAATAATTATATACAAGTTATATACACTATTTACTATTTACAGCTGTGTGCATGTTGAAGAAGCCACAGGTTTATTGCACAGATGTTGCATGGTTTATTGCATGATTATTGTATAGAATTTTTGAGAGTTTACTATAAGTGATGTAGGACCATATTTTTTCTCGCAGCGTCATCAACGGTGTTGGCGAGCTGAACATGAACGGGGACAAAGCCAAGCCGCAGGACGAGCCAGACGCTGATAAGCTCTACCCAGAGTGCCCCTACCTGCTGCTGGACGTGCGTGAGCGTGAGCAGTACGAGCAATGCCACATCATCAGCGGTAGGTGGTCCCACCCCATCCTCGTCCTACCTCAAGAACATGTCCTCATCTTTTGTCTTTTGTCATCGCTGCAGCCCACAGTTTCCCCATTGCCATGCTGTCGCGAACCATGAACCCCTACACCAAGGAAGTACTGGACTATGTATCCTTGTTATACAAGTGTAACAATAAGTGAAGCGGTGTTAAGCAGTAAGGACAAAACACGCATATATTTTTTTAACCATCACCTGTTATGCAAGCGTAAAAAGAAGTTATGTAGTGGTTTTTAATAGTCTTTGTACAAGAGCACACACGAACAGAGTACAAAAGAGTGGTGTAGGTGTATAACAAGGTAATATTAATTATATACAAGTTATATACAGTATTTACAGCTGTGTACATGTTATTGCAGTTATTGTAATATTAAGCTGTAACAACTAAATACGCATATTTCATTTTAGTTGTGTATATTTCATTTTCTTAACATTAAACTCATACAAATGTAAAAATAGTGAAGCAGCATTATAAAAATGTAAAAACATCCATATTTAACTTTATTTTACCATTCTGTCATGCAAGTGTAAAATAAGTTAAGTTAATGTTATAAGACGTGAGGCAAAACCCACATATTTTTTCTTTACCATTAACTGTCATGCAAGTATAAAAAAGTTACGCTGTGTAATACGCATATTTAAGACATTTTTTACCATTTACAATGGTCATACAAGTGTAAAATTAAGTGAAGTAGTGTTAATATTAAGATCTAAAGACCCATATTTTATTTTATTTTTACCTTAACTGTCATACCGGTGAAAAATACGTGAAACAGTTTTAACAGTAAAAGGTGGAAACCACATTAGCTTTGATAACAATTAGTGATGAGACAGAAATGGTGTGTGAAATCCAATCCTTGACCTTTGACCCTGCACGTGTAGAAAAATGCTCCCGGCAAGATCATCATTGTGTACGACGAGGACGAGCGCATCGCCAGCCAAGCGGCCACCATCATGCACCAGCGAGGCTTTGACAACCTCTTCCTGCTCTCCGGAGGTAAAGCGAAGCCTGAACACGTCACCATGCTGACATTACTGACACAACGTTGCTCTAATGTGGTGGTCTCTACTACAGGTCTGAAGGCCATCGCTCAGAAATTCCCAGAGGGGATGACGACAGGGCCCTTGCCTCTTTCCTGCCTGCCTCCTCCCGAACCGACAAAGTGGAAGAAGTGCATTCCACCGCCGCCGCCGCCGTCCTCACAGGTGGCGGAGAAAAGATGGAGGTTTACTGCGGACGAGCTTGCCAGAATCGAGGGCCAGCTGGACAGCATCGCCATGACCAGTAGCAGTAAGATTAGCGTTTGTGTGTGTGTGTATATAACTTTATATATACAGTATATATATATATTTTTTCTTTTTTTCTCATGGAATACAACAACAGACAAGGGCAGTTCCATTATTCAATATTTACTGGAAAATATACTGCTTGAAACTCATAAAAAACATTACAAAAATACATTATTTTACCCCCCAAAACTGATTGTTCTACATTAAAGTCATTGTCATTATATTTATAATCATGATATACATATTCCTCTATGAATACTTATTATATGACGTCAAACCCGATAGCATTAAAATTAGCTCTGAAAAGTGACAGGGTGAGCAAATAAAGCACACCTTTTCCGTGACTAGTACTACAAACGGCCTGTCATTCTTATCCCTAGGATCTTTACAAAGTAGTTACATCAAAATTTGTTAAAATGTAATATAAAAAAAATTGGTATCGGCCATGAGAAGGAGAAAATTAGCGTTATCTGCTTGAAATAAATGTGTGCATTCCTACTAATTACTTTTAATTTGATTACTTTTAATGTAATAATTGAAGTGTGAAGTGTAATTATATTGTTATATTTATATTCTATGTAATTATATTTATATATTCCCTATTTTATATTTATATACATCAATCTATCACCTACTGAAACAAAAAAAAAAACTGGTGAGTTTTCCAAAAACATGCATGTTATGTTAAATTGAGTGTGAATGTTTGTCTGCCCTGCGATTGGCTGGGGACTAGTCCAGGGTGTACCCCGCCTCTCGCCCAAAGCCAGCTGGGATAGTCTTCAGCATACCCAGCATACTTCAGCATAATGAGGATAAGCGGCATAGAAAATGAATGAATTCTTTGTTTTGGACAGAAATTATATAAAAAATAATAATAAGTAATAAGTTCAACTTTTGTTGTGTTCAGGTCTTTTTGTAAATTAAAGGTATTAGCAATGCTCATTAGGAGCTGCGTTATGCACAGGTGCACACGCTTTTGCATAGTTTTTGAACTCTTCCATGCATCCAACTTGAGTTTTGTTCAGGTCGTACGTCCAGTCGCATGTCCACCTGCAGCAGTCTCTCCAAAGTCTCCAGCCGTCAGATGTCCTCTCTGTCTGGGAGAGACAGTGGTCGGGTTCAGAGGCCCTGGAAGTAGCCTTGCCAATCCACGCACCACTGAGTGAAGTATTTTCTCCTGCTGGCTGCATTAGTTTCTGCTAACACAGTCATTGAATGTTTTTGCACTGCAATGAAGATGTCACTATTTTGATCTGTAGATCATGTATTTTATTAATATTTAATGTGCACGCTGGTCATGGCCAGCTGGGACAAAACATCTGTGTGTGTGTGTGTGTGTGCGTGTGCCACCTTCCTAAAAACGAAACCGAATGTTTGTATGATAAGATGCATTTTTAATAATATGCTTTTGCAAAGTTCTTCACTTATCAGTTTATTCTGTGATGAAGCTGTTTTTTTGCAGACTGTTAGTGTTTGAAAGAGCATATGTGTGATGGGTTCGCTGCTGCATTAACAGTGTAAGAGAAAGCCTTTCTTGTTTTTTACATTCACATCTCAAAAATCATGTAATCAGGAGGTTTTTTCTGTCTTCTACATGGCCTTGGAATGGTCTGGTCTTGTGATTTAAATAAGTATTTGCTGGACTCATTTCATGTCGTTGTGTGGTTATTCAATATTTTTTTAAATGTATTTTTTATATTTTCAAATTACATTTGTCAAAAAGGAGCTACATGTTGATTTATAATCGTATGTATACATTTGTCAGCTCTCATTTCTGCAACCAGTTAAATGTGAAAGATAAACTCAAAAATAGTTTTAGCAATTTTACCCAATAGCCATGTAACTAAGACACTACAGATCCTAAAATAATATATGGACTTTGCTGCTTAATTTTTGCTGTGCTGTAACACTAATCACCAGCACAATCTAAAAATTGTGCGTCATACAGAGAGCTGGTACTAATATAGTTACGTTTAGATACATGGGATGTTCATTAATTTACAGTCCTAACTTTTCTATACCAAGGGTGTTCAAAGTGCGACCCAGGGGTCATTTGTACCCTGGGGCTGTGTTTTTAGAGAAGAAAATTGTATTCTACTGAGAAAAACAATTAACTTTTAATATTGGGAGCAAAAATAATGTCATTTTAGTAGCAAAGGGATGGAATATTAAAGAAAAATTTTACTTTTTAAGTTGTAATTTGAGAGAGACCAAACAAAATAAAGTTGTGATTTCTGGAAGTTATGTTGGGGAAAAAAGTTAAAATATTATGTGAATGAAGTCATAATATTTTAAAAAGCAAATTACCAGAGATTATTTAAGAATGTTAAAATATTTGGAAAAAAAACAAAACAGCAAAAATTGGAAAAAAGAGCAAATACCAAGGTTCATGCAAGTAATACATCAAAAGGATAAAATGCATTTTTTTCTTGAAATGTTTGTACAAAATATACATTTTTACAAAATATCAACGTGGCCCTTGCATCCTTTCATTTTTCAATAAGTGGCCCTTGCTGGAAAAGGTTTGGACAACCCTGTTCTATACAAAAGACCACAAACAATCAGACTTGCTTATTTTTAATGGTCTGATGACATCGGAGTAGACACAATACCGTCGTCCTACTGTGAAGCTCCTACATTAGTACAGGTTCTTGGAGGTGTGGTCCATGATGGCCATGAGGGCCAGCCACGTCTCCTTGGCTGTGGGGATGATCTGGTTGGCAGGCAGCATGAAGCCGTAGCGTCCCGTGTCCCTCAGCTCGAAGGTGAACGAGTACTTGATGCCTTGGTTGTAGGTCCAGTCGATAGTGCCGCCACTGGCTTGGTCTGTTGCAAGAAAGAATTAAAATTAAAATCAGTGACGATAAAGTTGGACACAGGGGTCAAACTCATTGCCCGGGGGCCAGATCTGGGCCGCCACATTTTATGTGGCCTACTGGCCTGGAAAAATGGGTGTCAATGAATCACTTCATCTTTCTTGCAAAGTGTATTTGTTCTTTAAATTTTCACACAAAAATGTTCTGTGTGCAATTGCATATCTTCTAATCTTTAATGTCTGATCATTCCAAACATTTCAGGCTCCAGCATACCCCCACGACCCTAACCCAGATTAAGCAGCATAAAAAATGAATGTTATATTTTTGTAGTGTAAATGTGCAATCTGTATCAGATGCGGATTAAACATGGTTTGACATGCATACACAGCAAGCTAATGTCGAAATCACATGAAAATGTGCCCATTATGAACTACAAATGTGTTGTGTAGTCTGTAATTAACGTGGAGTACTGTGGCCAATCTGTTGTTTTGGCAAAAGTGTTATGGGGATAAGCTAAATCACTTGTTTTTTATGGAAACCGGCTGATACAAATCAGTGACAGATCCATTGCGGCATCCCTAGTTTTAGTTACTTTAAGGTTGGTTAAGTATCTAGAAAATTGCTTTATAAAACCAATATACAACATTATAAATTGGAGGCCAACTGGGGCAAGCAAACCGCTAGATCTAGCAGATAGATAGCTCTGGCGCATAAACAGTTTGCTGAGTGCGGCATTTTGTAATGTGGATTACTGTCATCAGGTGTCAGGTGGAACACAAAGGAAAGACGGACATGTGTAAAATGATTATAACTTTGCTTCAATGTTTGCTTTTGAAAATATGGGAAATTTGAAAACATAAGAGAAAATAAGTGTTGCTGAAGCTGAGCGGACCAGAAGCTGTGCTGCTTTCTCTGGCTGCCGGCAGTATTGGATTAGGAGGGTTGATGGGTAAAGTTCAGGCCTTGTTCTGCACGCTACATGTATTCTTTTTTTCTTCAATTAGACAACAGGAAGTTGCACACCAACAAAGCCTTGATGACAAAAATGCTCTTTGGTGAAGGTAAAAAGAACTCACAGATGGTGTTGATGATGCTTCCATATCTGTATTGAGTGCGATACAGAGAGGCCAGGTCAGTGATGGCTTTCTTGGCCAAATTGTGCTGAAAACAAACACAATGAAACAACGTGTGTTAATGTACATATGAGTAACATCAGGACAAATGAGACCATGACGGTCAACGGTCAACATTTAGTTGGTACCAGCTCAGCCTGGTCTCTGACGGGGGTTCTGGTGTAACCGTAAGGGTACAGAAGCATCTGTGAGTAAGAGTGGATAGACACAAAGGCCTTGATGTTGCCGTGTGACGTCACAAAGTCCACAATCGACTTGACCTCCGACTCGGAGTGGGCCCTTGGTCCACGGTAGGTCTCAGAACAAGCGTTACTGCTGGCCCCGGGTCCTACAGTCATGACAGAGAAAGCATAACCACTGCTTAAGACAACTTTGAACAACAGTTCCGAAGTCCCACTAAACTTAAAAAATGTAAGTTTACCTCCAAAACCAGCATCCCAGTTCCTGTTGGGGTCGACCCCGACACAGCTGGAACCAGGATTGGGCTTCCTGGTCTTGCGCCACATGCGGTTCTGGAAATATGACAGACGTAAACATTATGTCAAGTCTTCCAGTTTGTCTTACTGAGAAAGATAGGGAATTCTCGGCTTACGCTAGTGTGGGTGTAGTAGTATCCGTCGGGGTTGGTGACCATCTCCAGGAAGATGTCCATCTTGTTGAGGATGGCGGTGAGCACGGGGTCGCTGCCGTAGTCGGTCACGATCTGAAAGCGACGTACACGACTGTCAGAACATGAAAATGGCACTGTGAGAAGGCAACATGAAATCTGAGAAACTTTACAGCACCTTCTTAGCAAACCAGGCGCCACTAGCCTGGGTCACCCACTCCCTGGAGTGGATCCCAGTGTCAATCCAGATGGAGGGACGATTGCTTCCACCGGTACTGAACTAAAAACAAAAAGAAAGCGTGTCAGTCAGTGTCATGAAGCTGAAGATCAGTAAAATTGTTCTAAGGTCGGCCTGCATTGTTGTTGCGTTACCTTGAGCACGTTGAGGGGACGACGCTCGTAACTCTGACCAATTACCAGCTTGGTGACCAATTTGGGATTCTCAGCAACCAGCATGTCCTGGAAGCTGTACAGCTACCACAACAAGACCAAGATCACCAGTCGTGTAAATAAATGATAGTTTGAGTGTTACTGTGACTCCAACCTCGCTGATGGTGTGGTATCTGGAGAAGTCGAAGCTGTCTGTGTTTTTGGGCTCGGCATCACGAGCAGAAGCGTCCATCTCCTCCTGTTCCTCATCCAGGATGGTCTGAAGACCAGAGAACACAAGCAGAACAAAACTTAAAATTTTAACTTAAAACTTTAACTCAAATGTCTCAGTGTAGCGTTGACTTCTGCCAAGGCTGAACAAATCCAAAACACGTCTGGGAAGTGGTACACTTCCACCAGTCCTACATACGTGCATTCCAAAATCATGGGATCCTGACCTAACTCAAACAAATGTACAAACTAACTAATGAACAAAAGGAAATAAACAAAAAAATGAACAAACAAAAACGCAAATGAACAAAAAACTAACCAAAAAAAGAAAACAAACACTAACTAATAATTAACAACAAACTGATTGAGTAATAAACAACTGACTGACAAATAAACAAACTAAGCAACAAACCAAAAAAAGAACAAAACAATGATTAAGGAACCAGTTAATAACAACTCCAGTCCAGGGTGTCCCCTGCCTCTCGCCCGAAGTCAGCTGGAGTAGGTTCCTGCATACCCCAGTGACCCTAATGAGGATAAGCAACACAGAAAGTGGATAGTGGATAAACAAACAACTGGCTAACAGACAAACAAATCAACAACTGACTGACTTTACGAATAACCAACAAAGCAATCAGCAAACAAACCACTAACAAACAAATGAACAAAAAACCAACTAACTAACCCGTGGGGACCATCAAGCTAACTATTTACTAATGAAAGTAAGCATGAACGAAAGGCCAACTCGTGAGCAAGTGACTACAACAATGATCGTTGTCCCACCTGCAGGTCTTCAATCATGATGGAGTACTCGATGTCGTTGCCCTCCAGGAAAAGCTTGAAAGCCTCCAGACTGTGGAGAGGAACTCGGACGTCCACATAATTGTTCGGTTCAGTCACCTCCATCCAGAAATCCAGCTGACAACATCATACACACCGGCACAGAAACACAATCAGACACTCAATAGAATGAATAAAACAGACGTTTTTAAAAATTTGCTTTAAGGCGATGTCATCTGACCCCAAACTCCTCGATGTCTTCCAGCTGTGTGAGAAGAGACAACTGGAGTTCATCTTTGGCTACCATGCGAAAGACCTGATGTCTTTGGGAAAGAAACACAACTTTTGACACACACCAGTATTATTATTGTGGTACTGGAACCTACATACAGTATACATACATTGAGTTCAAATATAAATACTTGTCAGCAACTCACCCCTCAAACGTCTCCTTGCCCAGAGCAGCAACGAGCAGCGCGGCCAACACAAAAAGCCCCTTCATCATGACAGACCACATGAACCCGCTCAGGATCCCCGCTTGCATCTTTATGGAACGGCAAAGGGAGTCACGTGACCCAAAGAAACGAGCTGGCTCGGTCACAGGAAGGTGTGTCAGCGGCTGCTTCAATTCCCACGACACACACCTGCTTAGCTTGAACACCAAGGTTGTCCTGGATCTGGATTCTTCAGACCGCTCTTCACCAGTCAACTTTTAATGGGCTGATTAACAGATGAAACAGGAACCTTTACTCAATATATTTTAATACACACCTTAAGTCCTGTAACATTAATTCTAAACTAAAATAAAATACGAAATCCAATAGATAAACAGCTAAATACACAAAATATGCAATATCATAGAAATAAAAATATTTTTACAGAAGTGTATTAGTACTGTAACAGCACTGCTGTTGTTGTGGTAATTTGATTGTTGTGAGACCTTGTCCAGGAGGGCCAAGGGCCACATAATGAAAAAATTAAAGTATGCGGGAAACTTTTTGATATTTTTTTATTTTGTTGAGCAATTGGCTAAAAATATATATTATATTTCTGTCTGTTTAAAAAAATATTTCTAAATGAACAAGCAGCATGCACCAAATGGGCCCTTGGCTGAACTTTGAATACTCCTGTTGAAGATTGTCCAGAAACATCAAGAAATAAAATACATAGAGTAGATGCACAACAGTAATTCCTTTAGCAAATAAAGTAAGCAAATACAGGAAGAAGAAGACACCTACAGTAGCATCTTCCTCTTTCATGGCCTTGCCACTTCACTTCAGGTCCACGTTAGGTGAAAAAAAAGAAGCCTTGAGTGCAAGTTAGTGTGAAAAAGAGTCTCCTTACAGGACCAAATGAAACATTCTGATAACACACACTTAAACATACCTATGTGTGCGCCCTGAATTCTACTGGCAATTTTAAAATATTGAACATTCCTTCCCTTTCTCATATCCACTTTATTTTAGTAGCATAGCTCACTTAACCTGCAGCATTGCTCACAATCTGCGGCTTTGTGTTATGTAAGACAACTAATATCAGTAAAGCAAAGTTGAGAGAGCAAAGCGATAAAAACACCTGCTGGAGTCACACACACACACACCCACACACGCACACCCACATGCACACACACAGCAATGGACCACCAATCACTCTGTTCTCTTACCTGCTTACTGTAGACATCAGCTTGCTGTGAGACATGTCCTGCTGTAATTCTAGTGACTGTGAGACAGCAATATGACACGCAACTTCCTTATTTCAACATATTCTTAACAGTCAAACTTGTAGATTTGTGCCCAGCGTGTAAGTTCTTGGAGTGCATACAACCAGAGCATTTTCATGGTGTCATTACTGTAAAAGTTCAAGGTTTGTCAGCCCTCGGGGGCCTCCAACTGGCTTGGGGTACTGAGCAGTTGCCTGCCTTGCCTGATGCAAGCCGCGCCACTGCTTACAACATCATTAATACTATTTAATGCAAATGATAAGTATAGTTGAACATATCAGTAAAATAAGACCAGAATATGCAGTTCCACAACAGCAGCCCACACAGATCAGTTTACATAATAATGCAACATCCATAACTGGCATGATTATCTGAGCTGTTGGAGCGTTGCCCTCAAAGGAAACCACATGGTTTCCTAAAAATGACATTACAACAGCATTGGTTTAACAAGAGTGTTCGTCTTTAAATGTGGTAAAGAAACAATATTTTTAAATAGTGTTTGCGAGAAGGTAAAAAAAAAAAAACTGCAGGATGAACGTAGCGAAATTCTTTGAGCCTTTGTTAGGATACTACAAACTGATTGGCTGTCTTTGTGACCACGGTCATGACTTCTACGTTTCTATTGGTTTAACGCAACGTCAATCAATGCGGAAGCGCAGCTTTAACGCGAAAGTAAGAGGGACCTGCTGAGTGTTATATGATGAAGGATTACTAGCGGGAATCGAAAGGAAAAGACCATTGATTTCAAAATAAATGGTCGACCGCAACTCATAATTATTGCAAATCACAGTGACTTACCATTTTGTTTACAGTCCACTATGGAGTCAAACCCATAATACCTAATAATATTCATTGTCGCGTACAACGTTTGCATTTAACGCTAGGACGTGTTGACTTTATTTTTGTGGGTATAAACCGGTTGCTGCTACCGTTAGCCAGAGCTAGCTTGACGAGCGTACGGAGCCGGCTGATGTCCAGAAGTGAAAGTCTGTGTTCCACCCCGCACGACTGTCGTCTCCGGTTCAGCTTCTGGTGTACGTGTACGTGTGCTTTGTGTCTTGACGGCGGCCTCCTCCTTGGAATCCTGCTTGGTGTGCTTTGTATCCAAAAGCAAACATGGAGATCGAGAAGGAAGTGAAGACGGTGAGTTGCCGGCGGGTCAACGCCCAGGTGCGGAAAGTCACAGCAGGTGGTGACTTGACAAAAAAGTCGCAGTTTTCGCACTTTTATTCGCATCGTGTCCCTTAAATAAGTCTTTTTTGTTAAAGTGGTTAATTTATCACCACGTCCATGCTTTTACAGATTAGTTTAAGATGTTTTAAGGTGACTTAGCTAAATTAGCTAACTAGAAAATAGCACCTAGTTAGCTAACAAACGACCTCCATTAAACAACCGTTTAAACATTTCTGCTGTGGGATTAAAGCCCATGGAAGACCTGGTACACATAGAAGCATTGAAGCTGTTACTAAAAGTCACTGTTCTCCCCATTGTTTTTACTTTTCTCGGATCAAGGTTCCTTAATATTGCATTTTCCCCACTAAAGGTTAAATGGTGATGAATACATAGTAGTATTTACTATTTATTCAAGCTATGTTGAGATCAAAACACAAAACATCATAAATTAGCAGTCAGAACCATTTAAGCAGCTCGTCAATTTACATTTGGGGAATTTATCATGGAGGTTAATAAATTATCTATCTGGTAATGCCCCTTTGTTAGTGTGCTGTTTATGCCATAGTGTTGATGCTTTATTGTGACTTGGATGACCCAGATAGGCTGCAGATGGGAAGTTAATCCATAGAGGAGATAAATACTCTTTAAAAATGCTGGTGGTGGCCATGACTGATGATTTGTTGTGCTTCTTCTGTCATCTTAGGATCATCCATAACATATGCAATAATGTGTAAATAATCACCCAAATTGTTTTGCTTTTCAAGACTTTTTGCTTCATTAAACAGATGTTTGGTGGGAATATCTGCAACAAGAATAAAGTAAATCAGCCTCCTGAACATCTCAGTATGTTTAGACATATGTGAAATTGCAGATGTTCTTTAGGGGTTTGCTTGAAATAAACAGCTAAACACAAACTGTTTTATTTATACAAGCTATTTGGTAATAAAGATAATGATATTGTGGGCAATTATTATTAATTATTAATTCCGTATACACTGCACATATACTTTGTATGAACGATGACGTATGTGACCAGATATCCAGTTTGACAGGCAAAAGATATGGCTGCATCGGTAGAAGCCTCCGGGATCAATAAATATGGTGACATATGCTGGGTATTGCAAGACAATAAACCAACTTTATCACTTAAACACTGCAAAATGATTGTTGCGTATGCTCCGTAGCTTACCATGACTAAAGGCACGTATATATGTAAATAGCAGTAGCGTGTACATTTCAGCCTTCTGATTTTAAATTTTTACAATGATATATTGGGTAAAGGGGCACGGTGGCTGAGTGGTTAGCACATTGGCCACACAGTCAGGAGATCTGGAAGACCTGATGTTCTCCCCGTGCGTGTATGGGTTTTCTCCGGGTACCCCGGTTTCCTCCCACATTCCAAAAACATGCATGTTAGGTTAATTGGCGACTCTAAATTGTACATTAGTGTGTGAATGTGAGTGTGAATGTTTGTTTGTCTATATGTGCCCTGCGATTGACTGGCGACCAGTCCAGGGTGTACCCCGCCTCTCGCCCAAAGTCTGCTGGGATAGGCTCCAGCATCCCCGTGACCCTAATGAGGATAAGCGGTACAGAAAATGAATGAATGAATGAATGAAAAATGGGATGGAGAAGGAAGACTACAGCCATGAGTCGAGTACATTAGAAAAACAAGAAGAAGAACAAAATGTGGAAAGGGAGGACGACTACAGCCATGAGGTGAAAACATCAGAAAAACAAGAAAAAGAACAAAATGTGGAAAGGGAGGATGACTACAGCCATGAGTCCAGTACATCAGAAAAACAAGAAGAAGAACAAAATGTGATGGAGGAGGACGACTACAGCCACGAGTTGATTACATCAGAAAAACAAGAAGAAGAACAAATTGTAGTGGAGGAGGACGACTACAGCCATGAGGTGAGTACATCAGAAAAACAA
>QODF01000012.1:357827-375548 GCA_024372805.1 Oostethus manadensis
TGCCTTAAAAATAAGAGACCAAGCCGTGAGACAAGAGCACCGCTCACCAACATAGTTACTACTCAGCCTTTTGAACTTGTCTCAGTTGACTTTTTACACTTAGATAAATGTAAGGGTGGTTATGAGTATGCACTTGTGCTTGTTGACCATTTTACACGGTTTGCTCAGGTTTACCCCACTACAAACAAGTCTGGAAAGACAGCGGCAGACAAAATCTCTAATGACTATGCTTTAAAGTTTGGGTTCCCTCTGAGACTTCATCATGATCAAGGTGGTGAATTTCAGAACCAGCTTTTTGCCCAATTCAAGGAGTGTTGTGGAGTTGCAGGCTCCCGAACAAGTCCATATCACCCACAAGGCAATGGGCAAGTTGAGCGATTTAATCGGACTTTGATTCAGATGTTGAAGACGCTCAATGAGAAACAAAAGAACAACTGGAAGGACTCACTAAACAAACTG
This sequence comes from Oostethus manadensis, assembly GCA_024372805.1. Lineage (NCBI taxonomy): Eukaryota > Metazoa > Chordata > Actinopteri > Syngnathiformes > Syngnathidae > Oostethus > Oostethus manadensis. Next base: position 358,287 of record QODF01000012.1, read on the forward strand.
GTGTATGCTTACAACGCTACTAAAAGTGAAGTGACAGGTTTTTGCCATTTTACTTACTTTATGGGTGGTCGCCACGGTTACCAGTGGACATGTTTAGTTTATCCCCAAACACCGATCAGGGTGATAGTAACCATCAGAGCTACATGCAGAAGTGGAAACGGGGTATGAAAGACGCTTATGAGATCACGAGAGAAAACACAAATAAAGCTGCTGTTCGTGGTAAGAGACTGTATGACAGTAAGATGAGGTATTCCACTCTGTTGCCCGGTGATCGTGTTTTAGTCAGGAACTTGACTCCACGTGGGGGTCCAGACAAACTGAGAAGCCACTGGGAGGATGTTGTGCATACAGTAGTTCGTCAAGCGAGCAAGGACATTCCTGTATACGAACTGAAACCTGAGAGAGGAAAGGGCAGATCCAGAACTTTGCACCGTAATCTTCTTCTGCCATGTGACCATTTACCCTTGGAGACTTCCTTGCAGCCTCAGTCAAAGAAAAATGCCACTACCAGATCAGCTGAGACACAAGAGATTCTCTCAGAGGAGGACGACGACGATGAGTATTATCCAGTGCCAATTCACCCGAGAGCTTGCCCTGATTCGCTGCCCCCTGGAAGGACCACGGAACCAGCTCAGCAGGACAACCAACCTGGAGAGGTGCATCAGGAGACAGAGCCTGAAGCTGCAGCCATTGACCAGCCACCAGAGGATGACATGGGTCAGGTAGAAGATTTACCTGCGGAATTGAGCGTTCATTCGCCACACCCATTTTCTTCTCCTACCTACCATGATCCTGTTGAAGTGACTCAGAGAACCAGACGTGAATTTAGGAAACCGAAAGTATTCACTTATGATACACTGGGCACACCTGCTTGTTATAGGATTGAGACTTTGCCTTACTTTACGCAACAGACCATGCCATGGTACCGTGTGCATCCTAATTATTTTCAAGAGTTTTATGGTCAGTGTTAATGTGTTGGTGATCATTTTATTTCCCCAAACTTAAGTAAATGCTATAACATTAGACTGATTATGAAACAAAAAGGACTACACTTAAAAAAATATATATATATATATATGTGTATATAAAGGAAAAATCTGTTGTTGTGTATCACATAATGCACAGGTTATGCACCAAAAGTGAAATGGACACTTGTGACTGCGAATGTGAAAAAACAGAAATGTGATAATGATAAGATGACTGTTTTTCATTCTAATCTTCTCTAATAAAAGTCTTTCAAAAAGTTACTATTCATTTTAAGTCATGAAAAATACAAACATAATGTGTCAAATAAATCATAATTAAAGTTGAGGCATTGAAAATGGATGGATATTCTTGCAGCTTTCGTGTTTTCACTTTCTTGGTGGAAACTGTGGACAATCCAAGGAAGCTTCATCCCTGACAACTTTCATTGTCGCCCTCAAGCTGCACGGTTCAAACCCCTCCCCCTATTTTTTGGACCGCCATATCCAGGCCTGATGTGACTGCACGCCATGGCAGCTGCATCAGTGTTTAGACCAAACAGTCCATCATTGACTGCATCTGCTCCATTGGCCTTTAGGGGGCGACATTGTTTACAAGAAGCTGTTCATCCAACTTTACCCTGTGAGGTGATTTACATGTCACTGCTTTTGTAACACAAGGAACAGCCGAGGGAGTGGCCACCTTGAGGTTAACAAGTAGCCACGCATCTCATGTCAAAATGTTAATGTATGTGGTTGAACGTGAACTAAACGGACGGAACTAAAGTTTTGTGCAATTTAAGGGTATTTTATGCAACCAATGCATTTGACTTGAGCTTCCACTGCATATCTTTTAAAGGAGGTTGGTTAGGTGTGATATTGTGCGATATCAGGTTGTTTAGTTCTGCAATTTATATTGTTTGGAGGCAAAGATTTGCATGATCTGCAAACAATGTTCACAATACATTAGGACAAAAAACAAGTCAAGCCTTCATATGTTATTCTTCACTGACATGGCCTTCAAAGACGCTTGGTGGACTAGTACGTAATGTGTTTTTCCATAACTCCTTAGTTTTATATAAGAGCACCTGCTGAACAAATGGCTAATGGACCTCATCCAAAGCATGTCTACTGATTCTATTAGAACCACATAAAGAACACACAAAGCAGTCCAATCCTGTAGGTGGTTTGGAAGTCTAAATGCTGATGTGTCTGGTTGTGAGTGTAGGCAGGGTCATCTACACTATGCCACAAAAGCGAGTACACCCCTCACATTTCTGCCAATATTTATTCTTTTCATGGGGCAATACTAAAGAAACGACACTTTGATACAGAGTGAATTAGTCGGTGTACAGCTGTGATAATTGTGTTAAATTTGAATAACACACACAACCGTGAATGTTTAAACCAGAGGCAGCAAAACAGACTACACCAAATGTTACCAACTTGGCGACATTGTCTCTAAGTCTGGCAACTTTCTAAACCCACTTGGTGATGTTTTCTCAAAACGGACTAGACGGAGTGACAAATCTAGTTACTTTCCCTGGTGTTGAGGCTTAAAAGTGAAAGCACATTGTTCTGCAGTTTCTCTTCTTAAAGAGGTTGCGCCGGCTCAGCATTCAGAAGCGATCAGTTCACAGCAAGCGGTCAGTGCACAGTCACCTTCCATGAGACAGTGAGAGCATAGTAGTTGCACACATGCAAAGTGCAAAGGAATCACGCATGCATGAGGTGTGGTGCCATAGGCGTGGATATTGTTGAAGCGTCATGAAATTTCTACCTATTTAATACCTACATTACTACCTCATTTGGACGCGGTCACATACCTGTTAATATGTCGGAACGTGTGATAGAAGAATGTTCTGTAATAAACAAGTAGGCCCAACTGCAAGATAAAGGGTGGAGGCAGGAGGTGATGTAATAATTACTCTGTGCAGACTTTTAAGAGGCGCTGACTGACATAAAAGTAGTTAATTTATTTTGATGAAGTCATGGCCAATTTTAAATTCACAAACCAAAGAATCAAGTTTATTTGTTGTTCTAAATGCAATACATGTATTTTTACTCACTTTTTTTGTCTCTCCTATGAGGTTATGCTTTTTTCCTACTGCAGGGGTGTCAAACTTGTGCCATAGAGGGCTGAGACCGTGCAGGTTTTCTTTCCAGCCTGTCACTAAAGTAGGTAATTTTAACAATCAACACCTCTTTCAATTTGAGGGTAGGAGCTCACCAATTAAAGCACCTGCTGGAGAAAACCTGCGGGGTCTCGGCCCTCCATTGCACGAGTTTGACACATATGTTCTACAGCATACATCATATGCAAATATGTGTACATTTTGCATCTTGCAAACTTTAGGGCAGCCAACAGCTACTTTTCTTACTGAGTTGGCAACAGTGAGTTCACCCCTTTGTTAAACTGTACAAATTGGTCCCAATTAGCGATTTTTGTGTGGAATGCGGGGCAGGTGTGTTAAATAAGGTGCTACCACTCACACTCTCTCGTACTAATGCCTGGAAGTTCAACATGGCAATCCATGACAAAGAAGTCTGAGGATTTGGAAAATAATTGTTGCTCTACAGCCTCCTAGACAATGAAAAGATTGCTAACACCCTGAAAATGACCTGCAGCATGTTAATGTTCCCGTTTTGGAAATGTCCTCTCTGTCCACACTGCACTGTCTAGCTCCACTCTGTATACAGTACACTACCACAGTGCTTGGTGCCCTCACTGGATGTCAAGTGAACAGTCACCGTGATATGTTACGGTAAGCATGGAAACATTCTTTATTATTTCTAAATGAAGTTGATGACTTGGACTGTTTTACATTTAATTCATTTCACAATAAGATCACACACCAACTAACCACAGGTTTCAAATAGTGTGCTACATGACAAGCAACCTTTGTACTTGGCCATACTGTGGCGCTGTTTGTTTGCATTGTACACACCCCACCGCACACCACACACACTTCCCATTACATGTTTCCCTTTCCTGCCATTGTCTCAGCTCCATTGGCAAACATGGAAAGTGGAAAAAAGGTGCAATGGAATTCCAACCAAGCAATACATTCAAGGTCCTGCACTGTGATGAGTGAGTCCATTGTGTAGTGATGTACTACATGTGTAAATGTACAATATACAATGCAACTGCATGAACAAGGTGACAGGTTTTCATGTTTGTTAAAAAAAAGACAGCTCCATTACAATTGCGAGCCAATTGTTTCAACGTCACACTTATTGTTTGGCAGAGTTTGTGTGGCAGTATTTATGCACCAAAGCCCATTTCCAAAATGAAAATAGGCCAGTCTGTGATGTCCCCTCAGCAACTTCCCTGCTGAGGAAGGACAGGGAGAGGCGGCAGGTGCAGGGAACTGAATTTTTAAGAAAAAGACAAAATTAATGTATTGTACTAGTTCATTCATATACACTACTATCGCAGACAAATTGCAGCTTTGTAAGTGATATATCCTGCGCTTGCATGCAAAAATCACCTCCTCCACCAATTTTTCTATCAGCTTCCTTTATCAGAAGGAAACTTCCCAATCTACATGCTCCCTCCCTAACGTTTCTTTGACCTCACGTTCTTTACACGCTTACTTGCCCTCATTAACATTTGACCTTCGCTCATCCCTCTGCATGAGTGGCCCCCAGATAAGACCACCGCCTCCTCACAAGGAGGAGAAGTGGACGAGCATGGCAAAGTGAGGCAGGAATGTGGTGAAGCCTTGTATGGTCATAAAAATGGACCGCTGCCTCTTATTTATTTTTTTATAACCTTCACTGGAAGATCCCTTCTGCTTCTCATTCTGTACATTCTCACAAAGAGAGATAAACTAACCACTCCTACCACAGAAGTTTGCTTTTAATGAGCACATTCCAGTGTGTGAGCATGACCGCACAAGACAACAAGGCCTACATCCTAACATTCATTCAAAAGTCATTCCACGTTAAAAAACAAACTCCCGGGCTCTCAGCTGCATGCAAAACGATGAATACCACTATAACCCGTATCTCTATTTGAGCCTGAAGAGTAAAAAAATTCTGGAAAAGGTACACAGTTGAGGAGCAAGCAATACTACAACGTAATCTGGTGGTGCTGTTCCACCCCAGACCTGTAGGTGACAGTAATGCACAGTACAAAGTGGGTGTTAGCTGCTAAACAGTATGCTTTCGTTCCACTACTAGATGTTTTGTAAAGTTTGCAAAAGTACTAAAGTTGAAGAAAATACATATTTTATATTATACATAGTCTTTTTAAATATCAATTGTAATATCATTTTATATTATTGCGTATATTTGTCATTGTAGAAATTGAAGAATAGGTGTATACCATATGTCCTGAATAAGAATAATTTTGAAGATACTTTCGGAACGACCATGAGTTTATGTCCCAACTAAGGTGTGTTTTGTGAACAGTTAGCGCTCCACACCAGCACGGGGCATAAACAAGGGGATGCTGGCATACTTTACATGAGCTAAGCGTCAAACTCAAGACTCAGAGGTCAATTTGTGCTCATCATGAAGTAAAAAGAACACTCATTGAGCCTTTGGGTTATATTCTCCTTTTAATATTGTTGATGAATAATGAATATTCTGACTTGCCTCCACACACGTTCACAAATTCCGTGACTGAACGACAACAACTCCTGTCCCTCCGCTCACCTTGTCACCTTTGACCTCGTACTGGTGCCAAAATCCACACTTGTGCCTGACGAGGAAGCTCACATGGAGGTGACGCACACGCACACACTAGTATTCATGTCATATTGTAATTGTAGTCACTGCTTCTGTCCCATTTGGGGCCTTCTCCCATCACAGCTGCTAATTAAACTGTAGCTCGTTTTGTCTAATTGCATCTTTATTACTGCTGTGGTTCAGACTGAAGGGTTACTGTGAGTGTATGTGTGAGAGTATGTGTTTCTTAAAGTATTTTGCTTACTCTCTTGTCATGTCCAGCATGCCTCTAATAGCATGTCTTGGGTCGAGAGTTTTGGTCCAACCGGCTAACAAGTGCATGGCTGTCATACCTACGCGGTGAAGGAATGAAACACGTTAGTTTTTGTAACGCTTAGCCTGCTTTGAACACACGCTAACCAGATACTTTATTTTGGACAGAGAAGGTGGGAAATTGAAGCGTTAATTTTCAAATGTTTGAAGTTAGACCTAAGAGATGTTATTCTGATGGAAGTTCACCTCGGCAGCCTCCTTGCGTTTCATTCTTTGAGGCTTAGCTCATCATCAGTGTAGATTTATAGTGGATGGTCAGAATCCACTAACTAAAATTCTGCTTAGGGCCCGAATTTGGCCAGTTGTGGCCCTGGTTCCATGGGTACTCTGGGTACCAAAGTTCCAAAAACATGCAACTTATGTCAATTGGATATTCTACATTGTCCACAGGTGTGAATGCTTGTTTGTGGTTACTGTATGTCAGAGGAGGAAGGAACTCTGTCTGTGTTTTGCAAGTTTCAAGTCAAGTCTCAAGTAAAGACATCCAAGTCAAGTCCAAAATCATACGCTTGAAATGTTGCAGTCCTTACATGTCATAAGCACTGTTTAGTATTCACTACATAAAATGCCATTTTTCATTTGGCAACTTCACTAACACTGTTTTTCAAAAATATATTAAGAAATCATGGTTTGTGGTTGAATATGGCCTATAATTAGTCAAAACATGGATATTTAAGCAAATGATACATATTGTTTGCCCAAATGAAGCATTTTCAAGCATAACAGCCTAATCACAAAAAAATATATAAGGCATTCACGATGCATTCCATGATGATGAAATGTAGTATTTTACACCGGTCACTAGGTGTCGTCACTAGTGGATGGATATAATAATCGTACTTGATCAAAATAAGCCAATATTATACTGCACAGCAGAGGCCCCTGCATTAGAGCATCACATTATATTATTGATGCATTAGAGCATCAACAAATTAGCTACCTTTTATCATATAAAATACGTCCATTATATGCAACAATATGCCATTACAATTACTTGGGAACATACACTACCAGTCAAAAGTTTTAGAGCACCCCAATTTTTCCAGTTATGTTTGAAAAATTCAAGTCATTCAAATCCAATGAGTAGCTTGAAATGGTGCAAAGGTAAGTGGTAAAGTGTCAGAGGTAAAAAAAAAAAAGGTAAAGTTACCCAAAACTGAAAAATAATGTCTATTTCAGAACTATACAAAACGGCCTGTTTAAAGCACCACAAAATGGGTCAATAATTGAAAGAAATTGAGGTTGATCAAGCCTTGGCAATTTGTGCAACTAATTTCTGCAGGTATTGCAAGTTCTGGTGTACTTACTCTTTCCTGTCTGCATAAGACACTGCAGAGCGATATATTAACGCTCAGCTATAAGTGATGCTTCATGTGTATTGTTGAAGGTTGTGGCAATAAGCCGAAAAATTGATCAACTTTGAGATTTCACACGCTAAAAAAACAACCGGGAAACAGACTGAAACGTAGGGTTGGGCATTGAGCATCAATGGGAACTGGGACTAACGTTCAGAATTTTGATGCCTTTGTTTGGTGATTGCCCAGCCGGCCGACTGGATAAAGAAATGGCAGCATAAATGCAAAGAAGAAGAAACGGCAAGAATCATTCGTGTTCATCCATTTCCACCATGGACAGTGTGTGACACTAGTTTGGCTGAAGATGTCCAAAAACATGATTAAACACCTCCGGATTCACAGTACACTGTTTTTGACGCACTACCCCGGACTTGTTCCAACCAGTCAGGTTTGTAGAACAATAAATTCCGTAAAACGTATGCAAACATTGAAGAAGCAAACAAATTATACTTTATATTGTGGATATGCTGGCAAACTACAATATCCAGCTATTTTTCCTAGACAAACAACCTGACATTAACGATAGCTGTAGCCAGGAATTTGACCAGACCCCGTGTGCATGGGGAATTCTGTTTCACGTGTCGCGTGTCTGTTCATTTCACGTTGGCAGTTGGCTATTTCGCTCTGTTGCAACAGCTGTAGTCCCCCTCACGTACTAGGTCCTGTCATTGAAGTAATGTTACGTTGAACAGTTTGTGTAAAGAAAATAAAAAAGCAGTACATTTTTAAATCAAGGATCACCAGCGTGTTTTACGAAAAAAAATTATTTCCATATTGTTGTTTAATCATTATTTTAACCCAAGCAAACCGAATATGCTTGTTTTACCACAACAGTAACATTACGCTGTTATCCACAACTCACATTGTGTATTTCAGAATGCATTGCTTTCTATTGTTCTCACGCTATTAACTGAAAATCTGAGAAAAATCAATATCAAGAATCATTAGGAACAGGAATCGAAACGAGGAATCAGAATTGTTCAGATTCGAAAGATGTACAACCCTACTGGAGAGTGGATGCTACTGACCTAAGTACCAGAAAACTAACATGTATTTACAGTACATGCTCTACAGGGAGTAAATGTCCATTTTCTACACCATCAATAATTCCAGGTTATGTCACGCTGTGACTATGAAGTTCCTTTGGACATAAACCAGCCTATGCTTGAAATGGCGGAGAAGATTGTAGAAGGTCGCCTGATCAGCTCAACTCCTGTGGGTTTTTGGGGGCTTTATAACACACCAAGCTCCTGTGGAGATTCTTAGGTCAGGTCGGTGGTCCCCACCTTTTGGAGATAAAATTATTTTTATTTCATTGGGTTTTATCACTTAATTAAGGCAAAAGTTTAGATTGTGTTTGGACAAAAGTCACCAAAATACCGTGCAGTAGAAATATTTCCTTTGAAACCACAAACATGCTACACTTACATCAGAACATAAAGTCAGGATGCTTTGGAAAGAAGAAATAATTATGTATGCCCCACATGATCTTGGAGGACTGCATGCATACGTCTCAGCAATGACTTCAATAACTAATTGCTTAAATAGATCATCTGGAATGGCGAAGAACGCAGTCTTGCAAGACTTCCAGACCTAATCCAAATTCTTTAACATCATCCTCACAGTCTCCTCCTTCATCTAACCCCAAACACGCTCAATAATGTTCATGTGTGGTCTCTGCGCCGGCCAATCCTGGAGCATCTTGAATTTCTTCACCATGAGGAACTTTGTTTTGGAGGCTGAAGAATTTGCCTTCTCTTGTGATTTGGAAGGCACCTTGACTCTGTCGTGATGTTTGTGTAGCATGCTTTTGTTTGATTCAAAAGGAAAGTATCCAAAGGAAAATATCATTCGATCTGACCTTTTTGTCCCAATTATATGATAAAACTCCTTGAAAAATACAATACTTAATTTTGTCATAATATGCATAATCTAGAAGCTTTTGCCTGCCATATTACCTATTTCTGATTTCAGATCAGTACCTAAAAGTGAAGTTATTGTTCCTAAGACATGGATAAGTGACAAGACTTTTGTTAGGCACTGTAGTTTCCCATTGCATAAGTTAGGCATGTTAATCTGAATTTATAAAGCCAAATGGAATTTAATATCAGTCTTTACATGCATGTTTAAAGCTGGTTGCGAGTGTTTGATATTGTCAAGACGAATCTGAAGCCCAGTAACCCCAGTCTAGAGCTTTGTCCTGTGATTGACTGGTGGTCGGGCGAGGGTGCATCGCGCCTCTCACCCAAAGTCAGCTGGGACTCCATCTTAGATGATATATGATGATGGTATATGAGTAATGTCTCAAGCTGTACAAGGTATAACATAACACACAACATGCATTGTTAAAACTGGTGCTAGTGTTACGAATAAGGGGTGGGAGTAAATAAGCTTGTCTTCTTCCCACTCCTTTTTGAGCCACATTTTCTAAAACATATTTTCACTGTGGTCTGTTTTGTGTATTTTGTGAGGCTCGAAATAAAATGCTCATCCTATTAAGGACAAGTGGTATAGAAAATGAATTAGCTGTTGATATTCATTGTTTGTTAGAAGAACAGAAGCATGCAGCTGCTTCATGTCATTGCTGACTGTGTTGTGTTTGTGTTCGCAACCTTACAGTACCTCCGTGAGACGGAACATGTAAACTCTGGTACCACTTGGAGATGGAAAGATGAGTTGGAGTGAATCACGTGAGGGTGCGTGAGGAGTATCTTTGTCAAAACGTCAGTGGGTTTACCGAGGAATGTTCAAGTCATGAAGCCGTGCCATCTCTGCATCAGAACTCAGCAGGAGTAAGGAATACTTTTTCCACGCTTTCCCTTCAGGGGCGGAGCCAAAGTGATATAGTGAGTCATTAGGCGCACTGCAAAAAAATATAGAGGAAAATGTACAACAATGACATCATGTGTAACGTTGTTCTCCTGAGGCCCAACTTTCATGCCTGAAAAACACTAAATTGGGTCCAATCATGGCGGGACACTTTGACATGTTCATGCTGGTTTGTGACATTGTGGAAACTTGTCTGACCGCTCAATGGAAGTCTGTTTCCAAGATGTAGGGGGGTTGGGAGGCGTCCCTTTCAGGGCTGCCTGTCTGGATGACTGCTTTGACCCAATTGGCAGAACATTCTACATCCACCATAGGCATGGAAATAAAGCAAGAGTGTACATCTTTGAAAATAACACAAACATGCTAATTAGTGGCCCCCCTGGTACTATGCCCACTGGTACCCTAATATCCTGCACTTGAGAACCCTTAGATACTTCATAAATAAACTTTAAGTTCAGTTGAATAACTTGAAAAAAAGAGTCTTACTTTTCTGTTGCAAAGAAAGAAGGTAGAAATAATCTGTTCCAGTGTAAAACTGTGTCCACAATTGGGTGCATTTTTCAGTGTGATAAAGCTCTCAAAAGGTGCATTCTGTTTGAATAAAAAATAGTAGACAAGAAGAAAAAACTCAAGCAAATGCAGACCTCCCTCAACGCCAATGCCAGGTAGTGGTAGAGTTACTCCCTAGTGGCTTTTTTTTTTTTTTTAACGCTCTTGGCTTTTCCCGGTCAACAGATCAGGCGATCAGGTTCAGGGTTCGAATCTCCGTTGAGCATCTCTGTGTGGAGTTTGCATGTTCTCCCCGTGCGTGTGTGGGTTTTCTCCGGGTACTCCGGTTTCCTCCCACATTCCAAAAACATGCATGTTAGCTTAATTGGCCACTCTAAATTGTCAGTTAGAGTGTGAATGTGAGTGTGAATGTTTGTTTGTCTGCCCTGCGATTGACTGGCGACCAGTCCAAGGTGTACCCCGCCTACTGCCCAAAGTCAGCTGGGATAGACTCCAGCATATCCACGACCCTAATGAGGATAAGCAGTATAGAAAATGGATGGATGTCCTGGTTTCAGTTTCAAATTTGTACTTTGTACACTATGGATAAATAAATAGATATGATCAGTTGTCAATTGTATTTCAAATGGGGGGGTGACAACATTTCTATCCCCAGAAAATGTGTCAGAAAATAACTGAGAACCACTGGGTCAACTAAATTGTCCGTAGGTGTTTCATTTGGCACAGATGCATTTGGTACAAATGCTTTTTTGGTATTGTAATTTTTCATTAGGGCATGGGTGAGCAAATTTCTTGACTCGCGGGCGACATTGGGTTAAAAAATTAGGCAGAGGGGCTATCTATATATAGGCAGCTATCAAACAGAATGACATACAAGTACTTGGTCACGGTGCAACAAAATAACTAACACAAGACATCCAGAGCAAGAAATCAACTACTGCTACTGCATGGGTAATAAACAACAACTAAGCGCTAAACCTAACATGCAACTTCAACTGCTATGTGTCCACCTTGCATGCTGGGTAGTCCTGCGGCAACAATATGAGCTATGAATGATAAAATATTGGATATCAGGAGTACCTGAGTGTCCCTCCTTGTTTGCTTCCCTGACGACCTCCTCGACATCTTTTGCAAAAATGCAACATACGTGACAACATGTTGGGAGACAGAGTATGCTGCATGCCGGCATGCTGGGTATAAATGGGTGCAATTTTGGCATTAGTAGACATTAGTTTGTAAGCCCACATGGTGCAGCAAAAAGGTTACATTGTGTGGCACATGTTGTGTTGGCATGATGTCTAAAATAGTCAGATTGCATCTGACTCTCTGCTGTGCTTTGCTCAAACGTGACACAGTAGCACTGCAAGTCATTTGGAAATGCCAGGTGGGTCGGATTCAAACACTTAGCGGCCTGATGTGGAATCATAGACAGAAAAGCAAAGTCATCCACAGCCACTAGGAGACTTATTTTCACGTTATCTGGGGATTGCTGTGATGTGCTAACCAGCTGTGCCTGAAGGAGTACTCGTTTGAGTAATATTCCAAGACTGTAGAAGGGAGCATGGTGAGTAATGTTGTCGCCCCAAACATTCCCACGTCGTTCTGTGTCAGGATATCCTTCTTGTTTGGGGAGGAGGACACATGAACAGGAGGCTCTGTGTTTTTGCTCCCATCAGGATCCACTTTGGCCTCCAAATGTCCGCAGTAAATCCTGCACTCACAAAGACGAGCACCATGGAGCTGTACAAGGAATGAACTTCTGTGTGTGCGTGTGTGCGTGTTATTGCACTTTACAGCCATTGTGTGAGTGTGTGTGAGCCCTTCCCAGCCAGTCTCTCATCTCCAACTATTGTTTCGGCCGTTTTCCTTTGGCCTGTCGGGACATTCACCGCATTCCAATGCTCAGGTGCTTTTGGAAAGTTTGCACTCTGACGACAGCTTCCAATGAGCTCCATGTTCCATTCACTGCCTACTCGCTCCTTTCTGTTCTAACTTATGTTCTTATGATGTTTATGATGGTGGAAGAACTGGAAGATAGTTAGATGGACCACCAGTGACCTCCATCCCCACTAATAGACCAAACCTTCCACAGAGACAGTGCAATATTTTTTTACGGAAGCAGTTTGAGCTGCAAAGACTACATACTTTTTACTTTCTTTAGCTGTCCAGTACTTTTATTTGTGTATTTCAGGGGCTTCCACGATGTGATTCCAGCTCAGGGATGTCCTCCTGAGATGACTTTTTACCAAACATTACTTTCCTTCCTTTGCTCTCAGCTGGAACGTTGTTGGGATATTTTCCTTGCTGGATTGTGGAAGAGAATCCTCCCAGTGACAATACGTGGAAGCGGCCAGCTGATTCCTGGCTCATTGAGGCTCCAAAACCGAACCTCCCTGTGGTGTCGTTTTGTAGAGGAACACACACTCACATCCCTCGGACAGCAACACAATAGTTGGATTGAGGACATTGTTGAACTGGAGGATGAGGGCGTGTGAGGAAATCCCTGCACACACAAACATCATTCCACAAACGGCGTTCCATCCGGAGCGGGGCCACCACGTGGCCACGGGGGTGTCCTCGGGTATTTGACGCTCCCGTTTGCCGATGTCTCTCTGTGGGTTTTCCCTTTTTATGTTGGAGAGCAGATGTGAAATGTGTCACTCAGTGTGTGTGTATGTGTGTGTGTGTGTGTGTGGTGAGAGGCTTTGGAAGGAATTCCATGGGAAGAGAGGGTTTCCCTGTCAGCCTTTTGACAAACTCTGCTCTTTCCAACACGGAATTCCCACACATGTGGCAACGGCATCATTACTCTTTCCTTCCTCCTCCCTTAATGCTTTTACGTCTAAACATTTCCCTGAGGTGTTGCTTTAAGAACAACATTTTGAAAGATAACGTTGACAAACTTTGTCTGTTTTTCCTCAAATGCGTGTTTGACAAGTACCTTTACCTTGGATAAACAACAGAAACCATCAAAATCCAGCTTCATTCACCTTCTGGTTGCTGACAATGGAAATGTGCAGTTTGTAGGAAAACCACTTAGGTCATCAAGGTTCATAGAATTTTGTCTACATGTAATTCCAGTGTTCTAACTCCCACTGTTGTAAATAGCAAAGACACATTACAATTAATTAAAAAAAACAGATCAGAAGAAAAACTGGCCGCCATTGCCAGTTTGTCTGACACAGAATTCGATGCACGGGTTCAACATGACAAGACACACAGAAAAAGTCTCAAAAATCCATGCTCAAAAAATAAATAAAATATTTTTTTTTAAGCGTACTCAAAAAAATGGTGTACATGTATGTATTTTCTGGGTCTTGGGTGCAGCCCTTCCATAACTCGCTTTACAGCACCACTCTGAAGCCTTGCCTAAAGTCACCAGTGTGGCCGATCAAGATGGAATTCAGTACACAAGCCAACAAAGAACTCTCATACTGTACTGTAGTGTTCACAAGAAATTTGGCTGTGTCCCTTTTACAGTCAGTTTGGCCATTTTCAGTCATCCAAACTTTTTTTTGACAGTAAATTAGACATGAACCTCCTCTACTTTAACCCAACCACCTACTGTTGGTTTCCTCGTTGTGGAAGGTTCTTGTTCACACACGGCGCAATAACGACTCAAAAGTCACAGAAAAAGATTGCAGATGTAGCATCCAACATGTCCGTTTCTGTCACATGACCTTTCCATCCAGGTGGTCCTTCGTCTCCTTGAGGGCACTTTTATTTACGATCTGTTCTTTTCTCCACAAAAACTAAAATAAAGGTTGGACTTTTAGTTACATTTCACTCGGGCTAGCTTATTCTTATGCAGGCGTATCCAAATCTGCCCCCGGGTCCAAAGTGAAGCAGCTAGCAGGCGGGGAAGAGCTTGTCATCCCTCTGTTATGTAATCTCGTTGTCATGGCAGCCAGCTACCAACATTCTCCACATCAGAGGGGAAAAAAGTTGGAGTGAATTTTTGTGGTCGATTGACATCATCTCTGGGGAATTCTGCCTCCCGCATTGTGGCTTGTCCTGTGTGTGTGTGTGTGTGTGTGTTACATCACTTTGGTCATTCTGTTAACCTTGAAGAGGCTGAATAAATACATAGCATGCTTGTATGAAGATGAAGGGAAATGTGAGTCATTGAGCAGAGAGAGGAAAGTAGTACTTGTGCATTTTATGAGGTCTTTTAGGGGAAAAGTGTGCTTCAAATGTGAAGTATTTACACTCTCCCAGCTGCGTCTTACCACTAGAGAGCTTTGATTTCTCGTTGAGCACAAAAGCAGCGTCCAATCTCTCAGCAGACTTACACTTCTTACTACAAGAAAGTCCAACGAGAGGACATGTTCTGAGGCAAATCGGACTAAAAGTCTGCGCACGCCAGACACCCAAAATGTGCCTAAATATTTAGAACTATACCATTAAAAAAAGTGGCATACGCACATATTCACGCAACTCGTGAGCAGAGACAACCGAGGTTGATAAAAAAAACAAAAAACACTCTGATATTTAGGCACACATTTACATTTTTAGCATGTTTCTACATTTTTCCCACTCAATACCACATTTTAGATGTATGATGGCTTATTAGGGCCACAAAAAAACAACAACATAGGATTTCAAGAATAAAAGTCGTAATATTACAAGATTAAAAGTCGTAATTTTTATGAGGAAAAAAAGTTGTAATATAACATTTGACCCTAGCCAAAGGTCACACAAGTTTGCTGTGTTTATACAGTAGCTGTCTCGAGCAATGCCTGTTAAAATTGCGTATTAAAATCAAGATTTTGAGAATTCACAACAATGTTGTATATTTACAAGAAAAGGACTTTCATATTATGAGATTTGAAGCTGTAAGTTTACGAGAAAAAAACTATAACTTCAGTTTATAGGCATTGCCTGAGACCGATATGAAACTGAGAGCCGTATGTGGAGGGATGGGGTACTAGAGAGTAGTGGTGAGATGATGGTAGCTCATACTAACCTGTTTGTGGCCAACTGCTCTGTTTTGCTGTCATTATAAATAAAAGCTTGTCTGAAGCCGGAGGGAAGTTCCCCTCCCCACTGAAGAATTATTCTTTAGTTTCGCTCAGACACGTATGACACAATGACACGTAAAGTTACCACTTTTAATTTAGAAAAATTAAAACTTTTTTCTTGTAAAATGACTTTTAATCTCCTAATATTACAACTTTTAATCTCGTAAAATTACACATTTAAATCTTGTAAAATTTAGACTTTAAATTTTGTAAAATTACGACTTAAATCTCGTAAAATTATGACTTTTATCTCAAAATCGTTTTTTGTTTTTTATGTGGCCCTAATACGCCACCGTATAGATGACTATGATCTTAGCAAAATTAGGTTCATTTAAAGATGAACGCAAAGATACAAAATAAGAATGAGGTTATGTTGAAAATGAATTGTTGTAATTCCAAACAGCTATTTAAAAATATTTCACTTGATAATAACATTAACGCCATCAAATTATTTGGTTTATTTTAATTAATTAATGAGGAACTATGTTGCATTTTATTTCACAGCACAACAAAGACAAAGCTTGTCATTTGTGCAAAAACAAACTTTAAAATTTACACTCACTGCCCTGACACTATCCACAAAAATAAATGCCACGCCTGGTATATTGCGTGTGCATGTATGCAGGAGGGTGTGTTAGAACACCCTTCTTGAAAAGCAGGACCACCACCCCGGTCTGCCAGTCCAGCGGCACCGACCCCGACGTCCACGCGATGCTGCAGAGTTGTCAACCAAGACACGCCCACAGCTTCCAGGGCCTTAAGGAACTCCGGGCGGATCTCATCCACCCTCGGGGCCTTGCCACCAAGGAGCTTTTTGACCAACTCGGTGACCTCAGCCCCAGAGATAGGCGGACCCGCCTCAGAGTCCCCAGGCACTGTTTCCATGTTGGAAGACGTGTCTGTGGGATGTCTTCAAAGTATTCCCTCCACGGGTCCACAACATCTCGAGTCGAATTCAGCAGCACACCATACACAGTGTTGACTGTGCACTGCTTCCCCCTCCTGAGACGGCGGATGGTGGTCCAGAATCTCTTGAAGCCCACCGGAAGTCGTTTTCCATGGCCTCTCCGAACTCTTCCCATGTCAGGGTTTTTCCCTCAGCGATTGCCAGAGCTGCAGACTGCTTCGCCTTCCGGTACCTGTCAGCCGTCTCCAGAGTCCCATGGGCCAAGACGGCCTGATAGGACTCTTTCTTCATCTTGACGGCATCCCTCACCACTGGTGTCCACCAAGGGGTTCTGGGATTACCACCACGACAGGCACCGACCACCTTACAGCCACAGCTCAGATCGGCCGCATCAACAATGGAGGCACGAAACATCGCCCACTCGGATTCAATGTCCGCTGCCTCCCTCGGAACATGGTCAAAGCTCCCGTAGGTGGGAGTTGAAACTCCTTCTGACAGGGGACTCTGCCAGGCGTTCCCAGCAGACCCTCACAATGTGCTTGGGTCTGCCAGGTCTGACCGGCATCCTCCCCCACCATCGGAACCAACTCACCACCAGGTGGTGATCAGTTGACAGCTCCGCCCCTCTCCTCACCCGAGTGTCCAAAACATGTGGTCGCAAGTCCGACGAC